>SDVV010000591.1:0-30520 GCA_016164225.1 Gammarus roeselii
TATATATATATATATGTAGAAATGTTCTATACCTCTGACTATCGAGAAAAACGATACGTGCATTAAAAAATATCGCTAATCATAGAACGAAGAATGAATAGGATCAGGCGAAATTTGTATCAAGTACATCCATCCGTCTCTTATTAAAAGCGGACTCTGTTAAATATTTGAGAAGCTGGAAATACCCTCTCACCATTACTCTGTCCTTAGATTAGACAAAGAATTATAATCACGGATCTCCTTTCCTGATGGAATGGATGAAACATGAAAATTAAGAGAAAAATCGTCACTAACCTCAATTAACATTTTCCGAAGAACTTACAACACAATGCCCGTGTCAGTCGAAATACCACGACCCAAAAAAATTACGGATATGCATTATTGAACAAAAAATAAAGCACTCATACACTATATTGATATTCACAACTGCTTGCAGGAGTAAAAACCAATAAATCGAGCATTTTCCTATCCATTTCCTATATATAAAAATGTGAACTATTCGTAAAAAAATTATATGTCACAAAAAAATGATTTGGTCGCGTTATTAAAACTACAAACACAATGAAAAATATCACATTGTGTAACAGCATTGGATTCGTGATGATAGAAAGCCATTCAACGTTTAAAATAGTTCATAAGGAAATTCGGTCTCCCAGCCGTCACACCAATGTCTTTACTTTTTCATCACCTCTTGCACCTCTCCCTAACTAATGCCGGAAACAATTCTCGCTCGAAAAAGAGTAGTTTGTGCACTACCACCCGCAGCAACAATGTCAGCTTCTCAAACATCAACCTGCCATTAACATATTTCGCCACCACCTTCCTTTCTCTCATCACTCTTTTCAGAACAACTTGTTCTTCTTATAGAATTTATACAACAGCCTACCGCACCTAGCATCAATGTCCCCCGTTTTCCTTTTACCCACATGATTCACTTGTTCACCGTCCATGTTTATCATATACCACCATCAACCTCGCTTGCAATCCATCATCAGTAGCAAGTACGTTTCGCGACAGTACCATTTCACCCTCATCGTTATACCACTCGCCACCCTTTCTCCAACAGCCGCTCACATGGGGCACAAAACACATTTCTCGCACATCTCAACACCATATCTCAACATTGTCGATGCCATGCACTCTCACAATGTGATATTCTTGTTTCAAGGTCTGATGGAACCATTCCGCTCTGCTTGGCAACATTCATTTCCCTCGCTCTCTCATGTTCCCCTTCCACCCCTGATCCACTCGCAATCTTCCTTTCAACGTTAGATGATCAGACCCCTCCTCCCTCTCAGGCATCTACTAGATTCTCGCCCCCCCCCCGGTAGTCAGATTCCCTTCTTCTTCTCCCTTCAGTAACTCCATTTTACCATCATCCTGAATTTACTTGACTTTTATTTACATCATTTGCATCTTATTTGTAGTCTTAATTCGATTCAGCTTATCTTAAACTCCCAATCAGCAACACTCCTAATAGTGGTTGCACACAGGTTTTAAATGTTTTTCTTCCGGGTGGCTAATATTAGCCAAGTTGCATTCTTCAGTAAATCTTTTCATACGCCTCCTTTACCCTACATTCTTGATGTTCTCATGCATGAGATTCTCTGTACTTAATGCAGTTTATACTCATGGGATCCGCGTTTCCTGTATTTTCTCCATGTTCCCCATCTACAGGTGTGGTGGCGCATTACCTGCGGCACCATAATGATAACTGCGAAACCTTGGGGCTCTGGAGGAAGGTAAGGTTGAGTGATAACACTCCTTCTTCCTTCCACCTGGGGAGTGCTGAGACCATATGGAACCGCCATTTTTTTTGAAATCCTGTACCTCCTTGGCACCCGTGCATACTTTCGACGTTCACAGCGTGGATGGAATTGTCTTGACGATATAGTAAACCCAATCACTCGAATCTAACTTGAAGTTTGTCTGTAACGTCATGCAGCTCAAAAAAGTTGCAGGGTTGACGTTCGGCGTCAAAAGGGTATTATCTTCAGCGCGCAAGACAGCTTCGTTACTCTATCTCATCTACTCTAATCTAGTGCATTCTCGAAAAAATAATAATAATGAAATGCTGTATTGAAGCACTCGATGGTACAATAATGATTACATAGAAACAAGTTTGACAGCGTTTCTACTAATACATTAGAATTACGCACCAAAAGAACATACGTGCAGACAAAACAGAGTAGGGCTGACTTACGCGACATAGATTCCTAAGTTGAGTTGGCGACAAGCGCGACTGGATACATTTGTATGTCCCTATCCCACATGACTATGTACTGTATGTACTAAAACTCACATTTTGAGAGAGAAAGCATAAAGCCACCCGTCAGCCAACCCATCGGGGGCGTTTCCCATCCTGGCATTCACGTACAAACAATGGGTCCACAACAGGGAAAGTCAGACAGAAGTCAAACATTATTTCTATTAGGATAGGGATATGCCTGGACCAACAGGATCCTGTACCATCTCTCTATTATTAGAGATAATTCGTATCATTCACTATTAAATATGGCCTCCAGAA
The DNA here is from genome assembly GCA_016164225.1 of Gammarus roeselii. Taxonomy (NCBI): domain Eukaryota; kingdom Metazoa; phylum Arthropoda; class Malacostraca; order Amphipoda; family Gammaridae; genus Gammarus; species Gammarus roeselii. Next base: position 2,528 of record SDVV010000591.1, read on the forward strand.
AGGGATTATAGGATTTTATAATACACTTCTGGAGGCTATAAACACTTTTCTAGCTCGTACATTAAAACAGTCATCATCTTATGCTGCAAATACAAAGCTAGCACTAGTTCTTCTAGGTACACCAACCAACCTCAGGAAAAGATCAGTGTATGCTACTCGCAGTTAACTGGTAGTGCCGCTCGTAAATTTACACCACAATGAGTTACAGTAGATAGGGTTGCAGAAGTTTAAAAAAAATGTATTTTCCCATCTGTCGTGCAGAAATTGAATTTATTTATAAGCTGATTGCCAACCGCGTTCAATTTCTGGAGTTGCTTAGAGATATTCAGCATTGTCACACCCGTCGTTTGTTATTAAGTGACCTAGGTATGGGATACTGTCCACATAATCCAACTGAGCACAATTTAACACATTTTTCATTCGGAACTGGATTTGCATAGTGCGCCGTTTACTAGCATAGAAACAGATTTGCTAGTATTGTACTCAATATCGAGTGTTGCGGCCTTCGTCTAGCATTAATTTAGCATAATTTTAAGAGCATCCACATGCGGCCTTCGTCTCGCATAAATTTAGCATAATTTGAAGAGCATCCACATCAGGCGCCAGTAGGACCATATCGTCGGCATAGCTAATTGCGTTGGTACAGCAGTCGCCAATATGACACCCAACAAGGCTAAGAGCTAAACGCTCGTGTAGGCTATCTGCATGAATATTGAACAAAAAAGGCGGAAGAAGGCTTCCATGCCTTATTATATTGGTTGTTCGAAACGGATTTAATGTTGAATTTCCCAGCCGTACCGCACATTGCTGTTGTTCGTACCAGTATTTTAGTAGTTTTACGAGGTGCACAGTCGCCCCTTTTTCGATTAGTACCCTGAACAGTGCCCAATGATTAACGCGGTCAATGTTTTTTTGGCATCTAGAAAAAACATATGCATTGGCAAGCCTCTACTGACAAAGAAATTAACAGTTTGTTTTTAGGTAAAGATAGCCATTTCCGTTCCATGTCGAGGCTTGAAGCCAAATTGGTGTGATGTTGTTTAGAGACATTCGCCAAGTCTGTTCTGAATTACAATTTCGAGTAGTTTCGATGTGGGGTAACAATTGATGTTGGTCTGCAATTGCCTATATCAGTCGCACAATTTGTCTTCGTTTTAATAATAGGTTTTTCAACTCCATCCATGAGTAGCTTTGGTAGGTAGTTAGACTTAAGACAGTAAGTGAAGAAAGTAGACATGACATTCAGGAATTGAACGGGACCACACTTAAAGACTTCTGCTGGTATACCATCCAGCCCTATAGCATTTCTATTTTTAATCTCCTAACCGTTGATCTAAGCTCCCACATATTGACTTCATCATCATTATTATTGAATCCCTGATTAGGCGCCTCATTAACAATATTCGAGCCGGCATCATTGTTGACTCTTCATTATACCATCAGAGTGGTCGCGCCACATCTCAGCATTATTTCCCTCCCCTGTTATACCGTTCACATATTGAAAAACAGAGCTGTCTTTTGGTTTCTGATTTTTCATCTCTTTCCAGCAATCGATCATCCGGTCATTAATCATTTTCTCACCCAAACTAGTTGCACATAATTTGTCATCATGTTTCTTACAGAAGCAAAAAGCGTATTTGCATGCGTTAATCGTTCTTTTTTTTTCCCTATACATGGGGCCATTTCGCGGTTTTCCAGCATTTAGCCATTCCACATAGGCCGCTACGCTGGCGTCGCGCAAGACAGACTCATGCCTGGTCCAACCCGGGACTCAGTGCATTCCGCGCGTCATTTTTATCCCGAACGCGTCTCTCGCGGACACCTGAACTGCATAACATACACACTCATACAGCTCATCTAATATATCCATTTAAGCACTTGCATCTATTTGAATCAACTCTGGTGGCAGAACAGTTAGCTTATTGATAAGAATTGAGAGTTTTTTTTTTGCTGTTTCATTGAACTGTCAGTTTATGGATAGAGTGGTTGCATCCGCTTCTTCCATTATAGGGAGCGCACGTAGTGAAAGCTCTGCATGGAACGGCAAGTGGTCTGACAAGGGCGTATATTCCTCAACATAAACCCGCATAAAATAGTTGGCAATTGCTGGGGTAAGAGCAAAGTGATCGAGCTATTTAAGTGATCTCCCGTTGCGATAAACATGAGTATGCGTGTCCAGTGGCAGTAGTGCAGCATCTACAAAGTCTACTTCACTGTCCGCCAGAAGTATCTGTCATTCGCTAAATGTTCTGCTGCTTGGGTGGCCGATAATGTTCCCCAAAACACAAACATGATCGTAATTTGATCCCCTAATACAGCCTGTAGTTTTCTATGATATGGTAAGACCAGCTCTTCATTATGATGAGCAACATAAGGTAAATACACATTATTGAATAAGATTGACATTCCGTCTACTTGCAGATAAACTGTCCGAGCATCTTATCATCATCGTACTCTTCTATTTTAACATACGGTCTGCCCCTATCAGACCATAAGAAAGTCAACCCACCATACGGACGTCCTCTGAGTGTACCTTCCTCTGAGTTTATTGACGAGATGGAAAATGAATGAAAGCAGCCGTCTTTATATAGACTAATAGGGAGATCACGTATGAACAGCCATGTCTTTTGTAACGCACATATATCTTTATTTGCACATAAATTTTTCACAACACTTTCCAAACTTTTAAATCCATTACAGTTAAAAGTGACCAAGCTACGATTATCGATATGAGTTAGCATATTAGAGAGCATGATAGGAAGTACACGTTGACTAGCTTTTATCCGAGGACACGCCATTATTCTTGTTCTCGTAGAAGTTTCGTACACGGGCTTCTGCCGGCCAGACATCAGGCGATTTCAGCAGCATAATTTGCAGGTAGCTTGCACTAATTTTGAAGGCAGAACATTTTCTGAGCCGCTTCAACTTTTCAACCGTGTATCCGTCATCTTCAGTTTGCCGACGTACCTCGCTCAATATCTGCTGGTCGGTGATGTCGCCGTAGATAGAGACATAAATGCGGCTTGTTCGTGTTGGGAAGGTTTCCACAGTAGTCTTACGCCCAGTTCCAATTAGATGCTTTGTCCTTTCTCTTCTTTCGTCCACCTTTTGAAACTTGCTGCCGTCCTGGGTACTCTCCTTATCTTCACAATCACAATAGTAGCAAATATTTTGACTGTCAATTGTTTGAGCAAGCCATCCGGACCATTTTTAATTTCTTGTTTACTCACTTCTTGTTTTGTACAAGACGCTTTTGTCGTGTCTTTCGTTCTGCTGAATTCTGCCTCCACGTCTAGGAGCTCGGAAAATACAACAGCCGGTTGAGGCCTTAACTTTTGGTGAGGGGGGTGCGGAGGTGCTGGTTGAGATAATTTGGTAGGGGAGGATGAGTGGTTATGGGTTGCGTGAATTTGGTTGTTGTAGCGATGGTTGATGTGTTGAATGCCGATGCAGATGAGCCTGTTGTGTTTATAGTCATCCCTGGCTGTTTCTTCGTAGCTTGTGCGTTCGGTATTACTGCGCTCCTGTGCGCAGTCGAGGCTACTGCTTCCAAGCGGGTCACGGTTTCCTTGACAACTTTCATATCTTCTCTAATTGGGAAGACTGTTGCTCCAAACTGCTTCTTTTCTAGCTCAGATTCGTCTTGTCTCTTCGGTATTGCCTGTTGAACTATTTTTCCTAGTTTGTTCATGCGTTGTTCCATTGTCAGGCAGCTGGAACACTTCTCTTTGTTTATATCTTCACTGACCTCCTTGCTGTAATTCTTGCTGACCTCCCCACTGGCTGCTCTGCTGACCTCCTGGTTGATCAGTCTACTCACATAGGAAGGTTGGAAGTTTGGAGAGGCTTCACTTATGCATTACTGCATGTATTTTGTTGAGCAGCTTATCCGGTTTTCTCGGGTTGCCTATGATCACCTTATTATCTTGAGAGTTGCCAGTCAGAAAGCTGCCTTGATCTTGTCTGCGTCAATAGAGTTGATCAGTGGCTCTTGATGGTCGTGAAGTCGTTCATGTACAAGTGGCTGGCGACCCACCACAGAACAGTACTCACGATAACGAGAGCATTTCCGTGGTTCCTTAGAGCTATAGGGACTATGTTGTTCCTCTTTGCTATTTAATGTGAGCTGGGGTCTGCCATACCTTCTACAGCACAGATATCGGTTGGGCCTCCAACATCCTCCACATCCACAGCAAGGCTACTGGTCTTATGTGCCCCATTTGCCATGGTTTTGCTGTTATCACAGGCCAGACCAGGCAGTTTTATTCAGAAGCGCTCACTTCTTGACTACACAAACCACAGCGTCTAGTTATATACTCGTGGCTCTTACATCCCTCCCATCAACTTCTCGCCTAGGAACGGATTACTGTGGAGTTTCCAATTGTCTCTGTAATTATCTCCAACCGCTCTTTTTGTATCATTGGCCTCTGCCCCCCCCCCCTCAACGGTCATGCACCCTTCCATATTTCAACACCATATCTAGCTTTGTGCGTCTCTGCCCTTAGCTTACTATACCTGAGGTTCCTCTTTTTCTCAGGGTGGAAAGCTTCTGCCAGAGAAGAACTTTTTTGAGCTCCTTGAGCGCCCACTCTTCCTCAATAATTTTCAGACGGCGCCACCCACCTCATCTCTTTTCCACTGTCGAACCCTAGGCGTACTCACCGTGCAGAGATAGAGCAGCTTGAATATTTTAGCTGTTTGTTTCTCTGTCGAGGAGGCTTGCTAAGTACTATTCCTGCAGGTTATGGCTTATTATACTGTTTGGACGTGTGTCAGTATGATCTTATCTGATTAGGGCACATCTGCAGAATTCGCAGTGTTCTGTCCTGCTTTCCACTCTCCCTTTGCTCAACCTCAGCACATTCCGACGTATAACTGATTCCACTGACATACTGATCGGTCGTTGATATATACTACCTGTTCCAGGCTTATAAACCAGTCTTCACAGAGTTTATCTCTCGTTATCCTCGGGCCAACAAAAACATAGATCTAGAGGCATGCAATGAAATGCTGCGAGAAGAGAACATCAATAGCGTCGTTGCAAAAAGCTCCGTCCTAATTTTTTGGCTGGAGTAGAAGCGCTTATACCGGCCTGAACCTCCTCCATCCCCGGGCGGCTTTGAGGTAAAAAGCCTGTTTGGGTACATGTGCTTGGCTTCCTCTCAAATTTTAACGCTGGTGGTCCTTACATGGGTTACCTCTAATGCAGGGCCATCTACATAAACAAGGTGCCCTATGCGGGAGCTCATAAAGCTCGTCGGAGCTCTAGTGAAGATAGACCACCCAATGTAACACATTCTACATATTCATGATAGCGGAAAAAAGTCGAAATCAAAATGTCTGCTCTAGCCTAGTGGTAGAAAAGCCTGTTAAGCCTGGATCACTGCTCCCGACGAGATCGCGTGGACATCCACGAGTATTGGCTCTTTCCACAGCGCTCCCACTCTAGCAAGGCGATGAAAATAGAGCTGTGAGAAGTCATTTAATTGTTCTATAGACACAAGTCGTCATTTTGTAAATATTTAATAAACTACACGAGTGCAACTTCTCAAAACATTTAGATCTCTTTTAGTGAACATCCAAATTACATTCATGAATCTGTGGGCTAACTCTTTGACTTTTTACCCACATTATTTTACAGCACAAACGGATTGAGTTTTGTCAGTGGCACACCACAACGTTCGTCAGTCCCCTAGAACCTCGTCATCTGCAGGCCACCAGTCTGGACGGTGTCAGGGTCATTGAATTCGTGTCAGTAAGCAATGACGTCACCCTCTGGCGAGTTACCTTTCAAAATGGTCTAATAGTACTTCACGATATGTTGGGGACTCGTGGCCTCATTATCGGAGGCGTTGACCTGGCCAGAGCGATGCCTCGCAGCGGAAATAACTATGATGGTATGATCATTATCATTGGGTTATAGGACTTAGCGTTGGCATTATATGCAATACTAAATGGATAACTAATTAGTATTGAAGTAGAAAGAAAAAATAAATAAAATCCACTTGAGTGTTCATGATCGTATTTTCGTTGTGCGTATTAGATACTGGCAAATGATGGATGGTAAGGAAGACATGATTATGTGGCAAATGATGGGTGGTTAGGAAGTCACAGGTGTGTCAAAACATGGATGGAAAGGAAGTCTTCGTTATGTGGCAAATGATGGGCGGTAAGGGAGCCTGAATTTTGTATCAAATGATGGAGGACTGGGATATAAAGTTATGTGGCAAAAACATGGATGGTACGGAAGTCTTCGTCTCTGTCACGGCGTCTAGTCTTCGTCTAGACGCCTTGCTGTGAGTAGTCAAGAAGTGAGCGTTCCTGAAAAAATGCCTTACCTGACCTGTGATAATCGCCAACCCGTGGCAAATTGGGCAAATAAGACCCGTCGCCTAGCTGTGGAAGGGGAGGATGTTGTATGCTCAACCGGCAGCTGTGGTGCAGCAGGCATGCCAGACCCTGGCTCACATGAGAGAGCAAAATGGAACAATATAGTACCGATAGCTTTAAGGAACCCGGGAAATTATCTCGTCATCGTGAGTATTGTTCTGTGGTGGGTCGCCAGCCACTTGTACTTGAACGATTTGACCACCATCATGGAGCCGCTGATCAACTGCTTTGAGGCAGATGAGATCAAGGCAGCTCTAAAAACCTTGCAAGAAATTGATCAGGGATTCTGAGTTTCAACTCTTTTGATATTAACGCACTCGTAGGCAACCCGAGAAAACCGGATAAGCTGCTAAACAAAATACATGCAGTAATGCACATGTGTAGCCTCTCCGAACTACCAAACTTCTTACCCGGAGCTGATATGAGTAGACTGATCAACCAGGAGGTCAGCACAGCAACCTGTAGGGAGGTCACCAAGATATCAACAAGGAGAAGTGTTCATGCTGCCTGACAATGGAACAACTCATGGACAAACGAGAAAAAATAGTTGAACAGGCAATAATGAAGAGACGAAACAAATCTGAGATAGACATGAAGCACGGACTGAAGCAGCAGCAAAAGATTACACAGGCAAAATTCCCGCAAATCAGAGGGAGTATGGAAGCCGTCAAAGAAAAAATGTCCCGTTTGGATACGGTAGCCTCGACTGCGCACAGGAGCGCAGTAATACCTAACGCACGAGCTGCGAAGGAACAGTCAGGGATGACTGTAAATAGAACAGACTCATCTGCATAGTCATTCAACACATCAACCATCGCTACAACAACCAAATCCACGCAACCCATCACTACTCATTCTCACCTACCGATTTATCTTAACCAACGAATGTGCACCCCCCATCCCCCAAAGCCATTGCGTCAACCGGCTGATGTAATTTCCGAGCTGTTTGACGTGGAGGCAGAATTCAGCAGAACGCAAGATGCCACAAAAGCGTCCTGTACAAAACAAAAAGCGAGTAAACTGGGAATTAAGAATGGTCCGGCTGGCTCGCTCAAGCAACTTACAGTCAAATTATATATTGCTGATTGCGTAGATAAAGGAAATGACCTGGAAGGCGTCAAGTTTCAGGAGGTGGACAGAAGAAGAAAAACAACGATGTATCTAATAAGAACTGGTCGTAAGACTACTGTGGGGGGCCTTCCCAACACATAAAAGAAGCATTTATGTATCTATCTACGGCGACATCATCGACCAGCAGATATTGAGCGAGGTACATCGGCAAACCGAAGATAACGGATACAAGGTAGAAAAGTTGAAGCGGCTCGGAAAATGTTCCGCTTTTCAAATTAGTGCGAGCTACTTGCAAATTATGAGGCTGAAATCGCCGGATGTCTGTCCAATAGGCGCATGTGTACGAAAACTTCTACGAGAACAAAAAGAATGGCGAGTCCTGGGATAAAAGCTAGTCGATGTGTACTTCTAACCATGCACTCGGAGAGGCAAACTCTCTTCGATAATCTCCGCTTGGTCACTTTTAACTGCAATGGATTTAATAGTGCAGAAAGTGTTGTTAACTATTTATTTGCAAATAATGATATATTTGTGTTACAAGAGACATGACTATTCAAACATGATCTCCCTTTTAGTCTATCTAGAGACAGCTGTTTCATTCTTTTTCCATCTCGTCAATAAATAGAGAGGAAGGTATTCTATGATGACGTCCGTACGGTGGGATGATCTTCTTTTGGTCTGATAGGGTTAGTCCGTCTGTAAAAATAAAAGACTACAATGATGATAGGATGCGCGGGTTATCTTTGCAAGTAGACAGAATTTTAATACTATTCTTTGATGTGTGTTTGCCTTATGCCGCTCACCATAATGAAGGGCATGTCTTAGCAAATCATGGTAAACTAGAGACTGTATTAAGGGTATCAAATTACGATCATGTTTGTGTTATGGGGGACATTTACTGCCACCTCTACGCAGAACATTTATCGAATGGCAGATACTTCTGGTTGACATTGAACTAGACTTTGTAGATGTTGCACTGCTGTCACTAGACACGCATACTAGTGTGTTCCCTATAATGACAGAAGCAGATGCAACCTCACAATCTATAAACTGGCAGCTCAATGACACTGCAAAGAAAGAAATGTTAAGCTCAATTCATATCAATAAGCTAACTATTCTGCCCCACCAGAGTTGATTCAAATACATGCAAATGCTGATATGGATATAATAGATGAGCTGTATGGGTGCATATGTAATGCAGTTCTGGTGTCTGAGAGAGAAGCGATCAGGGTGAAAACGCCGCGCGGAATGCACCGAGTCCCGGGTTGGACCAGGCTTGAGTCTGTCTTGCACGATGTTAGCGTAGTGGCCTATGTGCAATGGCGAAATGCTGGGAAACCGCGAAATGGCCCAACACATAGTGAAAAAACAAAACGAATAAAGCCTGCTAAGACGCTCTTCGATTGTGTAAGAAACATAAGGACAAATTACGTGCCACTAGTTTGCGTTATAAAATTATTAATGGATGGATGATCGATTTCTGGGAGGAAATGAAATATCTGAAATCGTAAGACAGCTCTGTTTTCAATGTGTAAATTGTAAAACAGGGGACGGAAATATTGCTGAGATGTAGCGCAACCACTTTGATGGTATAATGAACAGTGTCAACAATGATGCTGACTCGAATATTGTTAATGAGGCGCTTAACCAGGGAAACAATAAAAAACCTGATGAAGTCAATATGTGGGAGCTTAGATCAGCTGCTAATAGATAGAAAAATGGAAAAGCTGTGGGAAGGATGGAATAGAAACAGAAGTCTTTGAGTGTGGTCCAGATCAATTCCTGCATGTCAGGTCTATTTTCTTCACTGGCTGTCTTTAGTCTAACTACCTACGGAAGCTACCTATAGATGAAGTTGTATAACCTATTATTAAAACAAAGAAAATGTGCGACTGATGAAAGCAAATTACAGACCAATATCAATTGGTACTGCCGCATCGGAGCTTCTAGAAATTGTGATTCAGATTAGACTTGGCGATCGTCTCCAAGCAACATCAAACCAATTTGGCTTTGAGCCTCATCATGGAATAGAAATAGTTATTTTTAACCTAAAACGAACTATTAATTTCATTGTCATTAGAGGCTTGCCAATATATATGTGTTTTCTAGATGTCAAGAAAGTTTTTGACCGCGTTAATCAATGGGCACTGTTCAAGATACTAATTGAAAGGGGGTGCCTGGGAACCTCGTAAAACTACTAAAATACTAGTATAAACAACAATAACGTGCGGTACGGTGAGGAAACTCAAAATCAAATCCATTCCGAACAACCCATGGAATAAGGCAGGGAGGCCCTTCGCCCCTTTTGTTCAATGTGTATGTAGATAGCCTACACGAGCGTCTAGCTCTTAACCGTGTTGGGTGTCATATGGGCGACTGCTGTATCAACGCAATTAGCAATGCCGACGATATGGTCCTACTGGCCCCTCAGGTGAATGCTCTTCATATTATGCTGAATTTATTCGAGACGAAGGCCGCAACACTAGATTTTGAGTACAATACTAGCAAATCTGTTTATATGCTAGTAAGCCGCGCACTATGCAAATCCAGTTCCGAATGAAAAATGTGTTAAATTGTGCTCAGTTCGCTTATGTGGACAGTGTCCCCTACCTAGGTCACTTAATAACAAACGACCGGTGTGACAATGCTGAAAATCTCTAAGCAAATCCAGAGATTAAACGCGGTTGGCAATCAGCTAATAAGGAAATTCAATTTCTGCACGACAGATGTGAAAATACAGCTCTTTAAAACCTACTGCTACCCTATCTACTGTAACTCATTGTGGTGCAAATTTACGCGAGGCACTACCAGTAAACTGAGAGTAGCATACAATGATATTTTACTAAGGTGTACAGAAGTTGTAAATAGTTATTTGGATTTAGATTGTATATATCATACCTGTGAAGTATTGTCAACAATTCCAAAAGATTAAAACGTTAATTCTATTCGGAACGTTTCCATTCAGTATTTATTCATGGCTTGTCACTTATGCCATGAATAAATACTAAACGGAAGAAAGTGAGATCCTCTTCGTATTCTACCATCGACGATCTTCTCTTATCCAAGAACTGCCAATTACTTCAATTGAAAGCCTCTAAAATTAGTTTGAAAATTTCTGCTGCAATCGCGATAGCTGAAGAGTGGCTACAGGCCAAGGAGGGCGGAAAAACTTTGACGACAGAGGATAAAGATGGGGTTACCCACCATTGGGCTGCCAGTATTTGACGGGTCCATACTCAAGTGGCAGACTTTTTGGGATCTATACAGTACTTCAATTCACTCCAGGACTGATATATCTAGTGCGATGAAGTTCCACAACCCTATTTCTAAGTTTGTGGTGGATGCGTCTCAACTGATGATTGGATTCAATCACACGAGTGAGGAGTACCAGGATGACGTAGAGTTGCTGAAGAGGACCTACGGAAACGAACACAAGGTAATCAAGGCAAGTCTAAACTCGATTTCGAACCACAAATTGCCGATCTCTACTGCAAGGGACCTTAGTAAATTCAGATCCCAATACGAAAGGCATCTGAGAGCACTCAAGTCGCTCGGAGAAAAAGTCTAAGACGCTGGGTCTGTTTTTCTATCACTCATAATACGCAAGCTACCCAAGGGCATTAGAAACCGGATTAACCGCGAAAGACGATCGGACGTTTAGGACCTCGACAGCCTGCGGAAGGTATTGAGACTGAGATTGGTAACCTCCAAGCTACAGAATCACATGACGCAAGTATTTCGGATAGCTCCATAGACGATGTGAGAAAATTTAAGCACGTTTCTGCTACCAGTGGCATCGGGATAGTATCGACGAAGGGGGTGGGACTTTTGTGGCAGCGAACAACACTGGTTTGTGTCGTGCGATAAGTATCGATCTGTCGTGGCTCGTCGTAATCAAACAATGTCATTGAAACTGTTTCAACTGCTTACGCCCGGGAAAACATCAGGCAAAGCAATGTTAGAGCCAGGCACGATGTCGTAAGTGCCAGTGGAAGCATCACACTGCACTCTGTGAGGGAAAATCTGCAGACCCGTTCGTGCAACCAATGAAGAAACGCCAGAAGTCCAACGTTCAGACCATGACTGCGACCGTTTGTGGGGATCTGATGAAGGACTTCATTTCCTTAAAGAAGGATGTTGACGAGGGACTTGGACCTAAAGTGATTGTTAACTGTTCAACGGAAAGTTCAACAATTTTGCCCACAGCGATGGTACATGCAACTTCGATGAAGTTCACTGCCAAAGTTCAAGCCTTGTTCGACCTAGGGTCGAAGAAAACATCCATTTTAAAAAACGTGGCAGATAAACTACAACCCGAGATTGTTCGGAAAGTAGCTTAAACTAATAACGGGCTCGGTAGTAAGTGTGTATCGCGTAGTGAGGTTCTCTATTATCTCTATTATAGACGTCATTATTACGGAAACTGAAGTGGTAATGAATTGCCAGACATTATTCCCATGTCCGGGAGATCTCTATTCGTAAATAAATTAAGTGATGATATTGCGGTGGCTGATGACACCAATGACTCCGATAATCTTTCGATTGGCTTACTCGTTGGCGCGGACCAGTTTTATAACTTTATCAAATCTGACAAAGTCAACGATATAGCTTTGTTACTGTCATGCGAGTAGGCACGAGTGAGGACACTTTCAGCACTGCGTTGGAAAGGTTTGAGATTTGGACTCGATAGGTATTAGAGATAGCTATGTTATCGAGTCCCCAGTTCAGGATTTTGAACGTTGTGTCGAGTTGAAAATAACCAGCTTATGGCCAACTTACCTTGGAAAAACAATCATAGAAAGTTACCTACAAGTCATAGCCAGGCACTGGGTAGGTTACGTTTAAACCTAAATTTTCTCCGACGCAAGCCTGACTCTGATACAGTACGACGCAATTATACGGGAACAGTTAGCGAGGGGATTTTTTGAGAAGGTGGACCAAACGTCTATTTTCTGTGGTAAATTACATTAAAAAACTCACCATTGTGTTGCCAAAAATTCTGATACAACACCACTACAGATGGTTTTTGATTGCTCTGCTCGTAGTTCTCCTAATTTAGAAAGTCTTAATGATTACTTATTTGTCTGTCTGTCACTTATGAATGATATGGTGCCAGATTTACATAGGTTACGGTCGCAGAAGTTTGTCTGTGTGTGATGTTGACAAAGCTTATTTAATGATTGAACTGCCCAAATCCAAACGTGATTCAACTCGTTATCTGTAGCCCAGTGAACCATTCGACGTACACAGTCTTGTTCAGGTATATCGCTTTGGTGAAGTATTTTTTGGTGCCAATATAGCAAATTTTTCTTGACCCTGAGTCGCGAACGTCACCTTCCTACTTCCGCAAATAGGGTTGCCCCACTTATTGCGTGAGCGTTGTACGTTGATAATGTCGTTCATCCGTGCAATTCTGAGAGCTCTGTTATCCAATTCTACAGGGAAGCTGTCCCTCTTCTTAAGGAGGCCGGGTTTGTTTAACGTGAATGGGCGAGCGATTCGCCCCAGTTAAATAAATTTATTAAGAGGGATAATGTGGGAATTTCTGAGCACGGAGACCGTGATGGAACTTCGAAGGTTGGCCTGTTGGGACTTGAATGGTACACTAACTGTGATACCATGTTCTTCAAGGTTAAAGCAAGCTCTCGTGATGTAAAATTTACAAAGCGCTCAGTCCTTAGTGAAATCGCAAAAATATTTGATCCTCTCGGTATATTGCTGCCCGTTACTATCAGAGCACGTCTATTTATGCAGGAATTGTGGAGGCTACAGGTAAGATGGGACGAACCCCTAGCGAGGGGTCTTGCGAAAAAATAGCGCGTCTTGTCGAGTGATGTGACCATCTGTCAAACTCTTTTTGTCGAACGTAACTTATATATCGGCGCTCATCTGGAAATGAACGTTTTTTTGCGATGCTACTACGAGGGCGTACATATGTGTTTATGTTAAATCTTGTTCTGGTATCCTACAGGTCATCTCAAAGACAAGGGTAGTACCAATTTAATCTCATACATGGCGGCACGTCGTGTTGCGAATGTACGGGAGGTGTACAGTTCCATCGTTGAAACGTGTACTATTAATATTTGGACAAATAGCCAGATAGTGTTGGCATGGTTATGTTCATCCCGACCATCTAAAAGATATGTCAGAGGGAGTGGACATGAGCTTGCACCGAATTTGTCAGAGGGAGTGAACATATGTCAGAGGGAGTGGACATGTGTCAGAGGGAGTGGACATAAGCTTGTACCGTATGTTGTTTGGAGACACGTATCCAGTTAAAAAAATCCTGCTTACCTAGTTTCTTGAGAAATAAAGTTTGAAAAAAAATCAAATAATTATTTTTGGTTTCATGGTCCTCATTGGCTGAATGATCCTATACTCGGGCCTGCGCAGTCTGTGCACCGACACGGCTACGAGGGAGGCTGTAGTACAAACGAGTCTAACTTCATCCTGAAGTCTCGTTTAACTATCTTTAGGAAAGTAGCAATAGCCGTACGCGAACTCTCTAGTAAAGAATCTATTTCAAATCCTCTAAGTTCTCTAAATAAAGCCTGCCCAATTATTCCTGTTAACGCACCCCATTTGGTGGTGTTTGAGAGCGCCTGAGTGGGCTGACTAAATTCTCTCTGAAAAAGATACATGGACGAGCATTGGCGATCCTCGGTGAACTGCACACTGTTCAAGGTGAGACAGAGGCACTCCTAAATGAACTAACTCTGACGTATATTTCGGATAGTATTGATGAAGATCCCTTAACTCCTTCGTATCTCCTCCATGAACATCGTACAAGGGCTCTGAGTAGTATTTGCGTAGATTTTGAAGAGTTAGACGACCCTACATTTTACGAGTAGAAAACTTTCCAGTAACCCGGGTTGCGGGTGAGGTTATTGCTCCACCACTTTTAGAGGAGATTGAGAAAGAATATCTTAAATCTCTATGAGTGAGCGATCGTAACCTTTCATCATCAAACTCTTCTCGATTGTCGGTAGGAGATGTGGTTCCATTGAAGACGGACCAAGACGTTATTAGCTGTTAAGAAGGGTACCTCATTCAAACCACAGTTCTGATAATCTTGTCCGGTCCGTGGAGTTGAAAATCAGATCAGGCATAACCTCCAGACCACTCATCAAGTTGGTGCATTGGAAATCCCATCATTTTACGGAGGAACCCATTCAGAACGTCGAACAGACGGACTTGCAGTTGCAATCAAGGTCGATAGTTTGCGAAACCTCGCCAAGCCTCACTGCGAACCAGGGAGTCAAAAACCAAGATGATGAGGCACGAATGATTGGAAAACCTATTACTAGTACTTCAATAAAGTCTGTGATATTCAGTTCGGATGAATAGATTTTTCACGTCTGGATATAGTAGTCTTGTGTGTCTTCTGTGTCAACATCTGTTTCGAACATTTAATATAGTTTATTCTCGTTTGAAGATAACTGTAAAAATTTTAGAAGTTACGTTAACTGTTGAAGAGTTTATTGAAAATATACGAGTTTTAGGTATGTTTTGCCTGTATTTTGAATCATTCCCACACAATTGTATCATGTCTTGTGGGCAGGAGGGTACAGAGTTTGTAAATAGTTATTTGTATAGAAATTGAAAATATCATACATGTGAAGTATTGCCAACAATTCCTAAAGATTAAACGTTTATCCTGTTCGGAACATTTTCATAGAGTCCATAGTTTTTCATGTCAGTTATTATTGATTATCTATCACAACCTCCGTCCGTGTTGAGGCTGGCTCCTCTCATGCTTGTCACTCATGCCATGAATAAATACTGAACTGAAGAAAGTGTGTTTTTCTTTGCCATCTACCATCGACGATCTTCTCTTATCCAAGAATTGCCGATTAATTCTATTCGAATCTTTAGGCAAAAGATTTTACAGTTGGTGTAACGAGAGAAACGAGTGTTAGCTTTGTGTTTGCAGCATATTTTCTTGACTGTCTTGAGGTACGAGCAAGGAAAAGTGCCTATAGCCTCCAAGAGCGTATTATAAAATATAATAATCTCTTCCTGGAAGCCTTATGTAATAGTGAGAGATATAAGTTATCTTCAATAATAGAGAGGTGGGACAGAATCCTGCTGGAGCAGGAAGTAATAATGTTTGACATCTGCCTGCCTTTCCATTTTGCTTGCCCATTGTACGTACGTGAATGTCAGACTGGGTGACGTCCCTGATAAGTTGGCTGACAGGTGGCTGTGTGCTTTTCTATTCAAAAAGTGAGCTTTAGTATATACATAGTCATGTGGGAGAGGGACATACAAAAATGTCCAGTCGCGCTGGTCGCCAACTCAACTTAGGAATCTGTCGCGTATTTCAGCCCTACTCTGTCTCGTCTCCATGTATGTTCTTTTGGTGGGTAACTTGAATGTATTGGTAAGCATGCTCTGTCGAACATCATATGCTGCAAATACGAAGCAAGCACTCGTTCCTCTAGGTACACCAACAAACCTGGGGAAAATATCAATGTATGCTACTCTCACTTTAATGATAGTGACTCGTAAATTTACACCAAAGTGAGTTACAGTAGATAGTGTAGCAGTAGGTTTTAAAGAGCTGTATTTTTATATCTGCCGTGCAGAAGTTGAATTTCCATATAAGCTCATTGCCAACCGCGTTTAGTTTCCGGAGCTGCTTAGAGATATCGGCATTGTCACACCGGTCGTTTGTTATTAAGTGACAAAGGTAGGGGAAACGGTCCATATAATCCAACTGAGCACGATTTAACACCTTATTTGTTCGAAACTGGAATCTTTGCATGACGCGCGGTTTTAATAGCATACAAACAGATTTACAAGTATTGTACTCAATGTCTAATGTTGTGGCCTTCGCCTCGCATACATTTAGCATAATTTGAAGAGCATTTACCATATCATCGGCATAGCTAATTGCGTTAATACAGCAGTCGTCAATAGGACACCCAACACGGCTTGGAGCTAGACGCTCGTGTAGGCTATCTACATACACATTGAACAATTGGGACGAAAAAAGGCCTCCATGCCTTATTCCATTGCTTGTCAGATCGAAATTGATGCTGAGTTTCCCCACCGTACCGCACATTGTTGTTGTTCGTTCCAGTATTTTAGTAGCTTCACAAGATGCACAAGGGCCCATCAATCAATTAGTATCTTGAACAGTGTCCAATGATTACCGCGGTCATGGGCTTCTTTGACATAGAAAACACATATACCTCGGCGAGCCTCAACCGACAAGAAAATGAACAGTTTGTTTTTAGGTAAAGATAGCCATTTCCGTTCCATGTCGAGGCTTGAAGCCAAATTGATGTGATGTTGTTTAGAGACATTCGCCAAGTCCGTTCTGAATCAGAATTTCTAGTAGCTTCGATGCGGAAGTAACAATTGATATTGGTCTGTAATTGCCTACATCAGTCGCACATTTTGTCTTTGTTTTATTAATAGAGGTTACAACTACATTCATAAGTAGCTTTGGTAGGTAGTTAGACTTAAGACAGCCGGTGAAAAAAATAGACACGACTAGCAGGAATTGAACAGGGCCATACCTAAAGACTTCTGCTGGTTTACGATCCTTCCCTACAGCTTTTTTTTTTCTCCTACCTGCTGATCTAAGCTCCCACATTTTGACTTCATCATCATTATTATTAAGCGCTTTGTTAACAATATTCGAGTCAGCATCATTGTTGACACGGCTCATTATACCATCAAAGTGGTCGCGCCACATCTAAGCAATATTTTCCTCACCTGTTGTACTATTCCCACATTGAGAAGCAGAGCTGTCTTTCGGTTCCAGATTATTCATCTCTTTCCAGAAATCGATCATCCACTCTTCAATCATTTTCTCACACAAACTAGTTGCACGTACTTTGTCCTCATGTTTCTTACAGAAGCGAAGAGCGTATTTGCAGGCGTTATTCGTTCTGTTTTTTCCCTATGCATGGGGCCATTTCGCGGTTTTTCATCATTTCGCCATTCCACATAGGCCGCTACGCTGGCGTCGTGCAAGACAGCCACATGCCTGGTCCAACCCGGGACTCAGTGCATTCCGCGCGTCGTTTTTTTATCCCGAACGCGTCTCTCGCGGACACCAGAACTGCATAACATACACACTCATACAGCTCATCTAATATATCCATTTCGGCATTTGCATGTATTTGAATCAACTCTGGTGGCAGAACAACTAGCTTATTGATAAGAATTGAGAAAAATGTTTCTTTTTTTTGCAGTTTCATTGAACTGTCAGTTTATAGATTGAGTGGTTGCATCCGCTTCTTCCATTATAGGGCGCGCACGTAGTGAGAGCTCTGCATAGAGCGGCAAGTGGTCTAATAAGAGCGTATATTCCTCAACATAAACCCGCATGACATAGTTGGCAATTGTTGGGATAAGAGCAAAGGGATCGAGCCATTTAACTGATCTCCCGTTGTGATTAATATGAGTATACGTGTCCAGTGGCAACATTGCAACATCTGCAAAGTCTAGTTCACTGTCCGGCAGAAGTATCTGCCATTCGCTAAATGTTCTGCTGCCTGGGTGCGAGTTAAAATTCCCCATAACCCAAACAGTATCGTAATTTAATCCCCAAAGTACAGCCTCCAGTTTCCCATTATATGCAAAGAGCAGCTTTTCATTTTGATGAGCGACATAAAGCAAATACACAATAATGAATATAATTGACATTCCGTCTACTTGCAAAGATAACCCGAGCATCCTACCATCGTTCTACTCTTCTATTTTTACATACCGACTGAGCCTTTCAGACCATAAGAAGGTCAACCCACCGTACGGACGTCCTCTGAGTGT
The DNA here is from genome assembly GCA_016164225.1 of Gammarus roeselii. Lineage (NCBI taxonomy): Eukaryota > Metazoa > Arthropoda > Malacostraca > Amphipoda > Gammaridae > Gammarus > Gammarus roeselii. The sequence goes on from SDVV010000591.1 coordinate 20,774, forward strand.
ACATTCCTCTGAATTTAATGACGAGATGGAAAAAAATGAAAGCAGCGGTCTCTAGATAGGCTAATAGAGAGATCATGTTTGAATAGCAATGTCTCATGTAATGCACGTATATATCGTCATTTGCACATACATTTTTCGCGACACTTCCTGCATGTTAGGAAGTACACATTGACTGGCTTTTATCCGAGGACTCACCATTTTTCTTGTTCTCGTAGAAGTTTCGTACTCGTGCGCCTGCTGGCCAGACATCCGGCGATTTTAGCCGCATAATTTGCAGGTAGCTCGCACTAATTTAAAAAGAAGCTGAACATTTTCCGCGCCGCTTATACTTTTCTACCGTGTATCCGTCATCTTCAGTTTGCTGACGTACCTCGCTCAATATATGGTGGTCGGTGATGTCGCCGTAGACAGAGACATAAATGCTGCGTTTGTGATGGGAAGGCTCCCACAATAGTCTTACGACCAGTTTCAATTAGATGCTTTGGCCTTTTTCTCCTTCAGTCCACCTTATGAAACTTGCCGCCTTCTAGATCATTTCCCTTATTTTCGCAAATAGCATTAAATAATTTGACTGTCAGTTGTTTGTGCGAACCTGTCGGACCATTTCAAATTCCTTGTTTACTCGCTTCTTGTTCTGTACAGGACGCTTTTGTCGTGTCTTCCGTTCTGCTGAATTTTGCCTCCACGTCCAGCAGATCGAAAATTACATCAGCCGGTTGAGGCATTGGCTTCGGGGGATAGGGGGAGCGGAGTTGCTGGATGAGAGAATTCGGTAGGGGAGGATGAGTGGTGATGGGTTGCGTGGATTTGGTTGTTGTAGCGATGGTTGATGTGTTGAATGACGATGCAAATGAGACTGTTGTATTTACAGTCATCCCTGGCTGTTCCTTCGTATCTCGTGCGTTAGGTATTTCTGCGCTCCTGTAAACAGTCGAGGCTACTGCTTCCAAACGGGCCATGGTTTTCTTTACAACTTTCATATTATCTCTAATTAGCGAGACTTCTTGTATAATCTTTTGCTGCTGCTTCAGTCTGGGCTACTTGTCTAGCTCAGATTCATCTTGTCTCCTCACTATTGCCTGTTCAACTATTTTTTCTAGTTTATCCATCCGTTGTTCCATTGTCAGTCAGCTGGAACACTTCTCCTTGCCAATATCTCCACTGACATCCTTGCTGACCTCCATATAGTCCGCTTTGCTGACCTCCTGGTTGATAAGTTTACTCACATCAGCTCCGGGCAGATAAATTGGTGCATTACTCCATGCATTTTGTTGAGCAGCTTAGCCGATTTTCTCGGGTTGCCTACGATTGCCTTAATATCAACAGAGTTGCCCGTCATAATCCCTTTAGCAATTTCTTGCAGGGTGTTTAGAACTACCACGATCTCGTTTGAGTCGAAGGAGTTGATCAACGGCTCCGTGATGGTCGTGAAATCGTTCATGTGAAAGTGGCTGGCGACCCACCACAGAACAGTATTCACGATGGCGAGAGCAATTCCCGAGTTCCATTGAGCTATCGAGTCTATATTGTTCCACTTTGCTCTCACCTTGTAGGCCGGGGTCTGCCATGCCGGCAACACCACAGCTGTTGGTTGGGTCTCCAACTCCCTCTTCTTCCACAGCTAGGCCACTGGTCTTATGTGCCCATCTTGCCACGGGCTCATTATCACAGGCCAGACCAGTCCTTTTTTCATGAGCCCTCACTTCTTGACTCCTCACACCACGGCGTCTAGTCGAAGACTAGACGCCGTAACGAAGACGAAGACTTCCTCATAATCCATGTTTTTGCCACAAAACTATAACTTCCTTATCATCCATCATTTGATACATAATTTACTCTCCCTTACCGCCCATCATGTGCCACATAACGAAGACTTTCTTTCCACCCACCGTTTGCCACATAATTAAGTCTTCATTACCACCCATCATTTGCCAACATCTAATACGCACAATGAAAATATGATAATGAACTCTCAAGTGGATTTAATGTATTTTTTTATATACTCTACTTCTAATTAGTTATCCATTTAGCAATGCATATAATGCCAACGCTCAGCCAGATAACCCACTGATAATGATCTTATCAACCTAGTTAATCCCGCTGAGAGGCACCGCTCTGGCCAGGTCAACGCCTCCGATAGTTAAGGTCACTTGTCACCAAAGTTTCGTCATTTTAAAAGGTAACTCGCCAAAAGGAGACGTCATTGCTCACTGACACGAAGCCAATGATCGGGACACCGTCCAGGCTGGTAGCCTGCAGATGACGAGGTTCTAGGGAACTGACGAACGTTGTCGTGTGCCACCTATAAAACCTAATCTGTTTGTGCTGTAAAATAAGGTGGATGAAGTGATGACGTTCCTGGAGAGACAAATCCTTAGTGTATTTGAACCTGTCAACTCACATCTGTGATTGGCAAAAGGACAATGAGGTTTCAGGTATGGTAGAGGGTATGCAGATCCGATTTCTGTGAGAATGCCTATGACAGAGTTGCCAGATAGTGTTGCGTTTGTATGGGTCCGGCGGAAATTGTTACGAGCGGTACAGTTTTTATTTAGGCAGCAAAACATGTAACGGAATAGGGAGCGAGTCGAGCGCTTGAATCCCTGAGAAAGTAAGACCGAGACAATGGTGCGTTAGGTCTCCCTGGCTGTTCAATATACAGGGACGAAGTGGTAAGAGAAAATAGCACGAGTGTCTTGAGTCAAAGTTTAGAGTTGTTAAAAACAATGGGTTGATTTGGTATTGAGACAGTTGTTGTCTGCGGATGATACGGCACTGGTAGCAAATTTCGAGAAATTGTTTAGGCTAGTATCAGTTTTTGTAATGTAATGAACATTTTGAACATTTCAAGTTATAAAAGCTTCAGAGACTGACGATGCAATCGGAATATGTGTTTGCTTAAATGGTGAGGTATTGGAGGAAATTCCGTACCTTGAGTACCTGGGCCCTCGTGAGAAGAGAACTGGAGTAGAAGAAACTGAAGTGAAGCTATGAGTGAAGGCACTGAAGAGTTATGAGCTGTAGGACGTAGGGTATGGAAGCAATGGGAGGGTTTCATGAGGGAGTAGTTGTCCCAACTGAGCTCTACGTAATTGAAATCTGGGGAGGGGGGTGGGAAGAGCAGAGGAGAGAAGAAGGTTGAATGTTTTCGGGATGAAATGTTTTTTGGAGCATGACTGGAGTGACTGTGATAGACAGGATCAATAACGACGATGGTCGAATTAGAGCGGGGATGGTTAAGAAGTTATGGACAAAGTAGTATAGCGTGTTCAGAGGTAGTTTGGGCACATTGTGAGGTTGGATAAGGGCAGATGAGAATGGAGTGTTTGAAGTGATTTGTGAATCATATTCAGTCCTTTATTATTGAGAGCTGAACTTCTCATGGATGTATATGCTTCGAGGTTATTTAATAGGCCTGTATAACTGTTCCCTTCACACTGATTGCCATTTAAGAACAATGAGTGACTCTGGAACATGCAATGAAAAATTCCGTCAACGAGTGTAACATTTTCAGCGGCAGCCAATGCTGATCCATCTGCATTCACTGCTGCAGTTAACGAGCTCAAGTCGACCATTTCATTATCGGACCATGGAATATGAAATTCGATAAAGGAATCGGTAATTCTAGCATCATGCAGGCTGCTGTTTGTACTTAGATAATTTATTTCAAATTTCTATTTGATCCTTGATTCAATGAAATATTTATTTTTGACTGATGGGAACATATCAATCACCCCTATCTCGTAGTTTTCCGTAGAGGCTTCCACCCCCGTCATGTTGAGAGATGATCCGCCAAGCTTGCTGTCTGTATAGATCTTCACTCGAAAATAACGTTCACTGAACATGTACGGTGGTATTTATTAGTAAAACACAGGTGAATGTCGCGTTTTTTTTACGTGCTTCTTCTTCTTTGATTTACGTTTTTTTCGTTCCTTTATCTTTTTTCTTGCTGCCTTCCAGTGCATTCTGTCCAACATTTTCGAGTGTAGTGATCCCATGTTCCTTGGTTGATTTTCGCATATATTTTCGTTCGGAGTAGTCGTGTGTCATGTTTCGGGCCATATCTGCAGCAGCAGGCATAACGCACCACCCTCCGTAGGGAGGGTGGTGCGTCATACATGACTGGCTATGGTTGAGAAGAAGCAGCTTCCTCTCTGGTATGTTATGGGGCTTGTGAACCGGTTGATATCATGTAAACTTCCACCGCAAAAATTTTCACGTTTCGCAAAAAATTCTTCGTATTGTTTGCACGACGGATATGCATATACCACCCTCAAGATTGATAGTTACCAAATGACCTTCATTATTTCAACCGTTATATTTATATATTAGTTACCAGGTTCTTTGCGCACAGGCTTCATCCGCCATCCTTGAACGGGATGGTTCCGCCAACAACGTCTCGTAGATCGATGGAAATGGAATCAATATAGCTACGTTGTATTTTTTTACATATGATATGTGCACGGGTAAACGAATAGGATTGATTATTAAGAAATACGTCAAGAATATTGACTTGCTTGTTACCCATAAAACTGCGTGATTTTTTTTTCTGGGTAAATATTTGAATATCATACAATATCGTTCATACCCGACAATTATTTGCTTACGGCGCCTTCACCGACAATATATTTGCATCCCGTTCCCCCATTAAATCAGCCGACCTCTCTTCAACAATATATCAATTCACCGCAGCTTCAGTATATTTGTATTGGGACATGTTTTGTCGAGTAAAGGTGTGGAACTTTATATGTCTTGTGCCCAATCATATTCAAACAATTTTCCTTCACCTCCTGTGGTACGTTTCCTTAGCAGATTTTTTTCTGACATTGATTTCTAGCTCGGAGATGTGTTTTTCCTATGTATTGCCTGAAATATTTTTACTAGGGGCAAATAAGGCGCTTTCATGACCTACTCTTTTATCGTTTTCATAATAAAGAGCTATATAGAACCGAATGGTATACTGTTCATCGTATTTTTTAATCTTGAACTATTCATTATAGATTATTGCTACAAATCCGACGCTTCACGCTCCCTCTAGCTGTATTCGTGGCTATATATTGTTTGAGAAGCTGGACGATGTGTTATTTTGGTACAATTCACTGCTGCCCAGAGACTGGGCAGGGTGTTATTTTTTTACAATTGACTACTGCCCAGGCACTGGGTCATACGTCATACTGACAATAAAAGCGCTTGTAGACATCAATATATATTTTGACTCGAGTGGGGGTAATGAAACACGTTTGCAAGTTTTGAAATATATAGCATAATTACATAGTTACATCATCGTAACAGTATCTTAGGACTAAATTTATAGAATGAATCCCAAACTCGTGGACGTGCTTTCATCGCGAGTGTACGCTCCAGAGACGGCTTCGCCGAGCTTACGTCACTTCCAGGTTGAATCAATGTTGGCAGCATCATCCTCCTTCACGAGATATCGCTTCCTCTTTTTAGATACAGCAGTTTTAACTTTACTTGTAGGTTTGAGGATGTCTGTATGGCCATAGGCTACAGTTGTTCAGGCGTCGACATAGTATCGTTTAGTTTCAAATTTGCTGAAGCAATTTTTGATTGTGCGCACTTTTTGGAGCTGACATGCTTGCCCACGATTGTTATGTATTGTTTCAAAGAGTCACTTACATTTCTGGTTTTGATTGTCTCTGTATTGTTCATGTCTGATTTTTGTTTGTGTTGGAAATTGATTCATTTTGCAACTGATTTTATTGCATCAGATTCCAGAATCATGTTATAGCATTTAAGTTTAAGACAAATGACTTCTGATGGATAGTCGTTGGCCGTTTCGCTTTTCAGTAGTCCAAGTTGTTCATTCTTTGACTCGTCGTACATGGGATAATCTTTGGGATAGTTGGAAAAGTTCATGTGATCAGCCAGGGGAGGTTTACCTAATATCGTTTCAATACCATTAATACCTTTGAACTGGAGGAGCAAGGAATCGGTGTCGGAGTAGATGAGTGAGATGTTGTCGCAGTAGTAGGGCTTCATAGTGTCAGAGAAGAAGTTGATGACTTTAACTTTGGCTTTCTCAAGCACGTGGAATCCAATTTGAAGTGGTTGGATCATTTGCACGCTTTTCTGCTTGAAGATCATGATGACTGTTTCTGTACCGATAGGGGAACAGCTTTGAAGGAGAGCATTGGCCGCATGTTTGCGAAATTCGTTGACTTTACACACGACCTTAGCCTCTAGACTTATTTTCGCTGCGTTGAACAATAACTTGCCATAACATGCGTTACTAAGTACTTTACAGAGGGACTTTTCAAATGAGTTAGTTGATTGATTACGATTGTTGATATTTTTCATAATAAATTCTTTTAACACGGATTCTTGTTTAATTCTAAAATCTCGATGAATTTTGGTCACTTCCAGTCCTTGTTTGAGGAGCACTTGAAGAAGTTCTAGGGAGACGAGGAAGTTTGTCTGCAGCAAATGACTAGCAATCAGTTTGTTTTGTTCGTTTCCAGTTTTGGAGGTGATCTGACCCTTCCAAGAGATTTTTCGTGTAGGGTGGCACGTCATCTAAGCTGACACCTTATGGTGTACCAGCAGCGGCAGTTCATCTATTTTTTGAGCAAATTTCTCGCTGACTTTGGCATCAAGACAGACAATGTAGATTTAGTCGCATGAACAGTCTACGTTTAACAAGTCAAATGCTTCAATTTCTTCGGGTGTGAGCATGTGAATTTCACCCACTATTATGGGATCGATCATGGTCCATCCGTATAAACTGTTAAAATCGACCAGTATTGCTGATAGCACCGGTGGTTTAGGGTCAAAGTATTTGCAGCACGAATTGTTTGGCTTGGTTGGACCTTTCGTCAACGTCACATCACCGCCTCATGTGATCTTCATGATTAACTGTAATGAATCAATGTCTTTGCCCAGCTCCAGCTTCATCTTGTCTTGGTAGAGGGCAGCTTGCATTGCAAAGCCGGGCACGCTCACAAAATGGACGGGGTTGAGGGTGTAGTCAAGTGTCATGATACCACTGAACTTTTTGAAGATTCCAGCCAGTAGCAGCGTGTCTATTAGAAGTTAGATAATCATGTAGTCACTCAAGGTCTTACAGTTGTCAGCTTGCCACATTTCGGTCACTTCAGCGTAACCCGAGTCAGATATTTCTTTACCTCGAAGTTGACAATAAAAAACTTGATGCAATGGGTTCTCTGTTTGATCCAGCATAGTATCAGATATGATGGCTTTGTAGCAGAAATGGCCTTCACGCTGTACTCGAGCTGAGTGAGGTGCGATTTTAGGAGCGGCATGTCATGGACACTATCTTTGAGATTGGTGGCAAGACTGTCTAGGCTTGAGTTGAGGAAGATGAGGGTGTCGATGAACTTGACGCCGTACTTGCATGTGTCATCGTTTAGATTACGGATGATGCTGAACGTCTTGTCCGATTGCTTTGGTAGTACGCGAATATTGGAAAAATTGCGGCCGTCCAGATCACGCAAGATGAAGCTCATGTCATAGACAAAGGCGTTGTGAGCTATTCATAGCTTGTATCTCAGCTTCTCGGTGATCTTGAAATTGCAATTCTTGTATTTAGCGGAAATTTAATTGGACGTTATCACCTCCCCATGAGGAGACACGACCCTCTCGATGAAGTGATTGTGATGCCTGCATTTTGTTGTCCAGTCCAGTACAAACTAAACACCGCAGCACTCGCAAACTTGTTGTCTGCAGTAATTTTTTACATCCAATTTCGTCAGGATGGGAATGGGGAATATGGGCATTGTCCCAGATCTGTCTCAGATTGACCAGATCTGTTTTCCTTTTTTCAAGCGGAACCGAAGTCGAGTCCACCACTTTGTGCGTCACAATTTTTCCGTCTTTATCCACTAACACATAACTGTTCGAGCATAACTTGATGATATTCACCACATGTTCCCCATCTTTGCTTGATACAAGTATACTTTGAACGCCACAACAGTTGGTTTCATTGTTGCATGCATGCCAGAAAACTGGTTGAACTCCCCTTCTTCGGGCATACCGATGTTCTGCAAGCCAGTTGTCGATGAACACAACTCCACATTCTCAGCTGCTTTGGTCTCATCCATTCCTTGAAGGCAGAACGAGCAGTAAAAGTTCTCTCTATATCTCGTATTTCTGAATATACGTATGAACGTAGAAAAGCAGGGGTTGAGGGAAAAATGATTGACTTCTAAGATTTGGACCAGATGTACAGTCTGTTCTTTGCTGGCCTCCAAGCTGTTTTTGTAAATGTTGACAAAGCCATACCGTTCTTGCTCCTTGACCTGGTGATACAGTCTTATGTTGGCCTCACATTCCCTATCAATGAGAGGAAAGTCTTCTAAAGCCACAGGTTTATTCAAGGCCAAGCTCGGGAACTGGAAGTAAGTAGCTTTGAAAGGCATATATGTATGCTTCGATTGCCGTTTAAAATTTGATAGGTTTGTATTTTCAGGCAAATGAAAGGGCGCAATGAGACAATGATGTTGACAATATGGTGTCGGCCTGGACATTTTTCGGGCCAACGAACCTAATCCCACATTTGTTTTGTGCCTATAACTCCAGTTTGGTATAACGTGAGATCGATACTGCTTACTGCCAGAATACACCATCCACTCTCTTCCTTCTCCTTTTCTACTAACCGGACCTGCAAGTCAAGTCCAAGATCTGTCACGAGTTCACTGATTATGGTGTTTTTGGTGAGATGGACAGCTTTTGTTAACAAATTCTAGTCCTTACTGTCACTGGGCCCATCTTCTTGTGACTTGGTCATTTTTAGAGTTACCTCAACCTGTAACTTCTGGAATTGACCTAATTTAAGTACTGTGTGTGATACGAGTTCCTCTGCTCTTATAGTGAATACAGAAAAAAATGCTCATGTACTTAGTGCTTGGAATGAACTTGCTCATTTTCATTCACCGTAAAAATATGGACTCACTTGACGGACCATCCAAAGCCGGAGTATCCCTTGGTTGCGGCGAGGTCCTATGCACCTTAACAGTAGACTGAGCGGCGCAGGGTCCGGAACGAGGGCTGCTGGCGCTACGGCAGATGCAGCCAGTTGCGGGCTCACGTTAGGTGGGAGGCTTACGACGGGCTTACGGCGGACGGCGGCTTACGGCGGACGGTGGGCTTACGGTGGCCGGTGGGCTTGCGACAGGCGGCGGGCTTACGCCGGGCTTACGGCGGGCTGTGCTGTATCCATTGGCGCTGTATCCACTGGTGTTGAATCCAGTGGCGCTGTATCCACTAGTTTTGTATTCACTGGTGTCGTATCCACTGGTGTTGTATCCACTGAGGTTGTATCCATTGATGTTATATCCACTGGTGTTGTATCCATTGGCGTTGAATCTATTGGGGCTGTAACCATTAGTGCTGTAGGCGCTGATGTGTCCATTAAGCCAGGTGGAGGGCAGGTGGAGGGGTCATTTCGCTGCATATCTCGATTGCTCACAGTCCCTGCTCCTCGATTGTTATACAACAATGGCGTCATGTCTGGATCCATTCTACAAGAAGAACAAGAAACATATTAGAGATCGTCTCTAACACAGTTGATGAAATATATCGATACTTTAAAGTTGCGAATATCCATGTTAAAACTTGAAACACGTACCTCACCACTGAAACTATGTCCGCCAACAGAAAGATCGATACTGCAATGAATGCCCTCCCTGTGGCATTTACCACTTTATACACCAGTGTACGACAACCTGGTTAATAACAACAATGAGAGAAACACTGCCAGACATATAT
>SDVV010000592.1:4205-30520 GCA_016164225.1 Gammarus roeselii
AGAATCATGAGCGCTGTGGAAACAGAGACATTTGTCGAGTAAACACGTATGACTGCTTAGAAAGTTGGGGTCAGAATCATGAGCGCTGTGGAAACAGAGACATTTGTCGAGTAAACACGTATGACTGCTCAGAAAGCTGGGGTCAGAATCATGAGCGCTGTGGAAACAGACATTTGTCGAGTAAACACGTATGACTGCTCAGAAAGCTGGGGTCAGAATCATGAGCGCTGTGGAAACAAAGACATTTGTCGACTAAACACGTATGCCTGCCTAGAAAATATATAATAATGGACTCTTAATGCAAGTTATTTTGCTACAGAAGTCTTCGTGAAGTAAATTAATCAATTGTTTACAGTGATAAATGTGAGATATCACTGTTTTCTCAACGAACAAGTAGCAAACAGATGAAGTACATTCTGCCTTGTTATCCTCTTGTGTTAGTGGGACAGTGTGTGCCTGTGCTCAATGATAAACGGCAACTATTGTTGAAAGGAGTTCATGTGGAAGCCTGGATGCCGGCTCTAATATTCCTTCAAACTAGAAATCGCATGTCTCAAATCAGACCGGATCAATTCTAGTGTTAGGTATTAACTAAATTTGATCACAATTTGAAACGAAAATTGAACTGCATTATTTACTAAGTGTAACTTGTAATATCGGTCTTTGCTAGTTCCATTTAGTTATGACAAGCGTTCAACAAATAAATTGGATCCGCATTCATTTCACTAGTTGAACGCAAAGAAGAGCAGAGGAGCTGCTATAAGAAGCCAGTCTAACAGTCACTAGTTGAACGCATAGAAAAGCAGAGTAGTTGCTATAAGAAGCCAGTCTTCCAGTCACTAGTTGAACGTGAAGAAAAGCAGAGTAGTTGCAATAAGAAGCCAGTCTAGCAGTCGCTAGTTGAACGCATACAAGAGCAGAGTAGTGCTATAAGAAACCAGTCTTCCAGTCACTAGTTGGAGGCAAAGAAGAGCGGAGTAACGGTCATGAGAAGCCAGTCTTCCAGTCACTAGTTGAAGGCAAAGAAGAGCAGAGAAGCTGCTATAAGAAGCCAGTCTTCCAGTCACTAGTTGAACGCAAAGAAGAGCAGAGTAGCTGCTATAAGAAGCCAGTCTTCCAGTCACTAGTTGAACGCAAAGAAGAGCATAGTAGTTGCTATAAGAAGCCAGTCTTCCAGTCACTAGTTGAACGCAAAGCAGAGCAGAGTAGCTGCTATAGGAAGCCTGTCTTCCAGTCACTAGTTGAACGCATAGAAGAGCGGAGTAGTTGCAATAAGGAGCCAGTCTTCCAGTCACTAGTTGAACTCAAAGAAGAGCGGAGTATATGCTATAAGAAGCCAGTCTACCGGTCACTAGTTGAACGCAAAGCAGAGCAGAGTTGTTGCTATAAGAAGCCACTCTCCCAGTCCCTAGTTGAAAGCAAAAAAGAGCAGAGTAGTTGCTACAAGAAGCCAGTCTTCCAGTCAATAGTTAAAAGTGAAGAAGAGCAGAGTATTTGCTATAAGAAGCCAGTCTACCGGTCACTAGTTGAACGCAAAGAAGAGCAGAGTTGTTGCTATAAGAAGCCACTCTCCCAGTCCCTAGTTGAAAGCAAAAAAGAGCAGAGTACTTGCTATAAGAAGCCAGTCACCAGTCAATAGTTGAAGGCAAAGAAGAGCAGAGTAGCTGCTATAAGGAGCCAGTCTTCCAGTCACTAGTTGAACTCAAAGAAGAGCGGAGTATATGCTATAAAAGGCCAGTCTTCCAGTCTTAAGTCGAACGCAAAGAAGAGCAGAGTAGTTGCTATAAGAAGCCACTCTTCCAGTCACTAGTTGAACGCATAGAAGAACAGAGTAGTTGCTATAAGAAGCCAGTCTTCCAGTCACTAGTTGAACGCAAAGAAGAGCAGAGTAGCTGCTATAGGAAGACAGTCTTCCAGTCACTAGTTGAACGCAAAGAAGAGCAGAGTAGTGGCTATAAGAAGAAAGTCTTCCAGACACTAGTTAAACTTAAAGAAGAGCAGAGTAGTTGCTACAAAAAGCCAGTCTTCCAGTCAATAGTTAAAAGTGAAGAAGAGCAGAGTAGTTGCTATAAGAAGCCAGTCTACCAGTCACTAGTTGAACGCAAAGAAAAGCAGAGTAGTTGCAATAAGAAGCCACTCTCCCAGTCCTTAGTTGAACGCAAAAAAGAGCAGAGTAGTGGCTATAAGAAGAAAGTCTTCCAGACACTAGTTAAACTTAAAGAAGAGCAGAGTAGTTGCTACAAAAAGCCAGTCTTCCAGTCAATAGTTAAAAGTGAAGAAGAGCAGAGTAGTTGCTATAAGAAGCCAGTCTACCAGTCACTAGTTGAACGCAAAGAAAAGCAGAGTAGTTGCAATAAGAAGCCACTCTCCCAGTCCTTAGTTGAACGCAAAAAAGAGCAGAGTAGTGGCTATAAGAAGAAAGTCTTCCAGACACTAGTTAAACTTAAAGAAGAGCAGAGTAGTTGCTACAAAAAGCCAGTCTTCCAGTCAATAGTTAAAAGTGAAGAAGAGCAGAGTAGTTGCTATAAGAAGCAAATCTACCAGTCAATAGTTGAACGCAAAGAAGAGCAGAGTAGTTGCTATAAGGAGCCAGTCTTCCAGTCATTAGTTGAACTCGAAGAAGAGCAGAGTAAATGCTATAAAAAGCCAGTCTTCCGGTCTTAAGTCGAACGCAAAGAAGAGCAGAGAAGATGTTATAAGAAGCCGGTCATCAGGTCACTAGTTAAACGCATAGACGAGCAGAGTAGTTGCTACACGAAGCTAGAATTCCAGACACTAGTTAAACACAAAGAAGAGCAGAGTTGTTGCTAGAAGAAGCCAGTCTTCCAGACACTAATTGAACGAAAAGAAGAGCAGATTAGTTACTACAAGATGCCAGTCTACCAGACACTAGTTAACCGCGAATAAGAGCAGAGTAGTTGCTACAAGAAGCCAGTCTTCCAGTCAATAGTTGAACGCAAAGAAGAGCAGAGTAGTTGCTATAAGAAGCCAGTCTTCCAGTCACTAGTTGAATGCAAATAAGAGCAGAGTAGTTGCTATAAGAAGCCAGTCTTCCAGTCACTAGTTAAACGCAAAGAAGAGCAGAGAAGATATTATAAGAAGCCGGTCATCAGGTCACTAGTTAAACGCAAAGACGAGCAGAGTAGTTGCTACACGAAGCTAGAATTCCAGACACTAGTTAAACACAAAGAAGAGCAGAGTTGTTGCTAGAAGAAGCCAGTCTTCCAGACACTAATTAAACGCAAAGAAGAGCAGAGTAATTGTTACAAACAGCCAGTCTACCAGACACTAGTTAAACGCAAACAAGAGCAGAGTAGTTGCTATAAGAAGCCAGTCTTCCAGTCAATAATTGAAAGCAGAGAAGAGCAGAGTAGTTGCTATAAGAAGCCAGTCTTCCAGTCACTAGTTGAACGCAAATAAGAGCAGAGTAGTTGCTATAAGAAGCTAGTCTTCCAGTCACTAGTCGAACGCAACGAAGAGCAGAGTAGTTGCTCTAAGAAGCCAGTCGTCCCGGCACTAGTTGAACATAAAGAAGAGCAGAGTAATTGCTACAAGAAGCTAGTCCTCCAGACACTAGTTAAACTCAAAGAAGAGCAGAGTAGTTGCTACAAGAAGCCAGTCTTCCAGACACTAGTTAAACACAAAAATGAGCAGAGTAGTTGCTAAAAGAAGCCAGTTTTCCAGACGCTAATTAAACGCAAAAAAGAGCAGAGTAATTGCTAAAAGAAGCCAGTCTACCAGACACTAGTTAAATGCAAAGAAGAGCAGAGTAGTTGCTACAAGAATCCAGTCTTCCAGTCAATAATTGAAAACAAAGAAGAGCAGAGTAGTTGCTATAAGAAGCTAGTCTCCCAGTCACTAGTTAAACTCAAAAAAGAGCAAAGTAGTTGCTATTAAAAGCGAAGAAGAGCAGAGTAGTTGCTATGATAAGCCAGTCTTCCAGTCACTAGTTGAACGCATAGAAGAGCATAGTAGTTGCTATAAGAAGCCACTCTTCCAGTAACTAGTAGAACGCTAAGAAGAACATAGTGGTTGCTATAAGAAGAGAGTCTATCAGTCAATAGTTGAACGCAAAGAAGAGCAGAGTAGTTGCTATAAGGAGCCAGTCTTTCAGTCACTAGTTGAACTTCAAGAAGAGCAGAGTAGTTGATATTAAAAGCAAAGAAGAGCAGAGTAGTTGCTATAAGAAGCCAGACTTCCAGTCACTAGTTATAAGCAAAGAAGAGCAGAGTAGTTTTTATGAGTAGCTAGTCTACCAGTCACTAGTTGAACACAAAGAAGAGCAGAGTAATTGCTATAAGAAGCTAGTCTTCCAGTCACTAGTAGAACGCAAAGAAGAGCATAGTGGTTGTTATAAGAAGAGAGTCTACCAGTCAATAGTTGAACGCAAAGAAGAGCAGAGACGTTGCTATAAGGAGCCAGTCATCCAGTCACTAGTTGCACTCAAAGAAGAGCAGAGAAGTTACTATAAGAAGCCAGTCTTCCAGTCCCTAGTTGAACGCAAAGAAGAGCAGTGTAAATGCTATATACAGCCAGTCTTCCGGTCTCAAGTCGAACGCAAAGAAGAGCGGAGAAGTTGCTATAAGAAGAAAGTCTTCGTTGAAAGCAGAGAAGAGCAGAGTAGTTGTTTTAAGAAGCCAGTCTTCCATTCACTATTTAAACGCAAAGAAGAGCAGAATAGTTGTTATAAGTAGCCAGTTTTCCAGTCACTAGTTAAACGCAGAGAAGAGCAGAGTAGTTGTTATTAAAGGCAAGAGAAGTTGCTATATGAAGCCAGTCTTCCAGTCACTAGTTAAACGCAAAGAAGAGCAGAGAAGATGCCACAAGAATCCAGTCTTCCAGTCACTAGTTAAACGAAGAGAAGAACAGAGTAGTTGCTTTAAGATGTTAGTCTTCCAGTCACTGATTAAACGCAGAGAAGAGCAGAGTAGTTGCTATAAGAAGCTGGTCTCCCAGTCACTAGTTGAACGCAAAGAAGAACAGAGTAGTTGCTATAAGAAGCCAGTCTTCCAGTCACTAGTTGAAAGCAGAGGAGAGCAGAGTAGTTGTGATAAGAAGTCAGTCTTCCATTCACTATTTAAACGCAAAGAAGAGCAGAATAGTTGTTATAAGTAGCCAGTTTTCCAGTCACTAGTTAAACGCAGAGAAGAGCAGAGTAGTTGTTATTAAGGGCAAAGAAGAGCAGAGTAGTTGCTATATGAAGCCAGTCTTCCAGTCACTAGTTAAACGCACAGAAGAGAAGAGTAGTTGCTATAAGAAGCCAGTCTTCCCGTCACTATTTAAACGCGAAGGAGAGCAGAGTAGTTGCTATAAGAAGCGAGTCTGCCAGTCACTAGTTAAAAGCAAAGAAGAGCAGAGTAGTGACAATAAGAAGCCAGTCTTCCAGTCGCTAGTTAAACGCAAAGAAGACCAGAATAGTTGTTATAAGTAGCCGGTCTTCCAGTCACTAGTTAAACGCAAAGAAAAGCAGAGTAGTTGCTATTAGAAGCCAGTCTTCCAGTCACTAGTTGATTACAAAGAAGAGCAGAGTGGTCGCTAGAAGAAGACAGTCTTCCTGTCACTATTTAAGCGCAAAGAAGAGCAGAGTAGTTGCTTCAAGAAGCCAGTCTCCCAGTCACTAGTTAAACGTAAAGATGAGTAGAGTAGTTGTTATAATGAGCCAGTCTTTCAGTCACTAGTTGAACGCAAAGAAGAGCAGAGTAGTTGCTATAAGAAGCCTGTCTTCCTGTCACTAGTTAAACGCAAATAAGACAAGAGTAGTTGCTGTATGAAGCCAGTCCTCCAGTCACCAGTTAAACGCAAAGAAGAGCAGAGTAGCTGCTATAAGAAGCCAGTCTTCCAGTTACTAGTTAAACGCAAAGAAGAGCAGAGTAGTTGCTATAAGAAGCCAGTCTTCCAGTCACTAGTTGAATGCAAAGAAGAGAAGAGTAGATGCTGTAAAAAGCCTGTCCCCCGGTCATAAGTTAATAGGCAAAAAAGAACTGAGTAGTTGCCATCTGAAGCCAGTCTTCCGGTCACTAGTTAAACGCAAAGAAGAGCAGAGTAGTTGCTATAAGAAGCCAGTGTTCCATTTACTAGTTGAACGCAAAGACGAGCAGAGTAGATGCTGTTAGAAGCCAGTCTTCCTGTCACTAGTTAAACGCAGAGAAGAGCAGAGTAGTTGCTATAAGAAGCCTCTCTCCCAGTCCCTAGTTGAACGCAAAAAAGAGCAGAGTACTTGCTATAAAAAGCCAGTCTACCAGTCAATAGTTGAACGCAAAGAAGAGCAGAGTAGTTGCTATAAGGAGCCAGTCTTCCAATCATTAGTTGAACTCGAAGAAGAGCAGAGTGAATGCTATAAAAAGCCAGTCTTCCGGTCTTAAGTCAAACGCAAAGAAGAGCAGAGCAGTTGCAATAAGAAGCCAGTCTTCCAGTCACTAGTTAAACGCAAAGAAGAGCAGAGAAGATGCTATAAGAAACCGGTCATCCAGTCACTAATTAAACGCAAAGACGAGCAGAGTAGTTGCTACACGAAGCTAGAATTCCAGACACTAGTTAAACACAAAGAAGAGCAGAGTTGTTGCTAAAAGAAACCAGTCTTCCATACACTAATTAAACGCAAAGAAGAGCAGATTAGTTGCTACAAGATGCCAGTCTACCAGACACTAGTTAAACGCGAAGAAGAGCAGAGTGGTTGCTACAAGAAGCCAGTCTTCCAGTCAATAGTTGAACGCAAAGAAGAGCAGAGTAGTTGCTATAAGAAGCCAGTCTTCCAGTCGCTAGTTAAACGCAAAGAAGAGCAGAGTAGTTGCTATAAGAAGCCAGTCTTCCATTTACTAGTTGAACGCAAAGAAGAGCAGAGTAGTTGCTATGAGAAGCCAGTCTTCCTGTCACTAGTTAAACGCAAAGAAGAGAAGAGTAGTTGCTGTAAGAAGCAAGTCCTCCAGTCACCAGTTAAACACAAAGAAGAGCAGAGTAGTTTTTATAAGAAGACACTCTTCCAGTCACTAGTTAAACGCAAAAAAGAGCAGAGTAGTCGCTATAAGAAGCCAGTCTTTCTGTCACTAGTTGAACGCAAACAAGAGCAGAGTAAATGATTCAAGAAGCCAGTCTTCCAGTCACTAGTTAAACGCAAATAAGAGCAGAGTAGTTGCTATGAGAAGCCAGTCTTCCAGTCACTAGTTAACGCAATGAAGAACAGAGTAGTAAGTAAAAGTAGCCTGTCTTCCAGTCACTAGTTGAACGCAAACAAGAGCAGAGTAGTTGCTACAAGAAGCCAGTCTTCCAGTCAATAATTGAAAGCAAAGAAGAGCAGAGTAGTTGCTATAATAAGCCAGTCTTCCAGTCACTAGTTGAACGCAAATAAGAGCAGAGTAGTTGCTATAAGAAGCTAGTCTTTCAGTCACTAGTCGAACGCAACGAAGAGCAGAGTAGTTGCTCTAAGAAGCCAGTCTTCCCGGCACTAGTTGAACATAAAGAAGAGCAGAGTAATTGCTACAAGAAGCTAGTCCTCCAGACACTAGTTAAACTCAAAGAAGAGCAGAGTTGTTGCTACAAGAAGCCAGTATTCCAGACACTAGTTAAACACAAAAAAGAGCAGAGTAGTTGCTAAAATAAGCCAGTCTTC
Organism: Gammarus roeselii; assembly: GCA_016164225.1. Lineage (NCBI taxonomy): Eukaryota > Metazoa > Arthropoda > Malacostraca > Amphipoda > Gammaridae > Gammarus > Gammarus roeselii. The sequence continues at coordinate 11,812 of SDVV010000592.1, forward strand.
CAGACGCTAATTAAACGCAAAGAAGAGCAGAGTAATTGCTAAAAGAAGCTAGTCTACCAGACACTAGTTGACCGCAAAGAAGAGCAGAGTAATTGCTACTAGAATCCAGTCTTTCAGTCAATAATTGAAAGCAAAGAAGAGCAGAGTAGTTGCTATAAGAAGCTAGTCTCCCAGTCACTAGTTAAACGCAAAGAAGAGCAAAGTAGTTGCTATTAAAAGCGAAGAAGAGCAGAGTAGTTGCTATAAGAAGCCAGTCTTCCAGTCACTAGTTGAACGCATAAAAAAACATAGTAGTTGCTATAAGAAGCCAGTCTTCCAGTCTCTAGTAGAACGCTAAGAAGAACATAGTGGTTGCTATAAGAAGAGAGTCTACCAGTCAATAGTTGAACGCAAAGAAGAGCAGAGTAGTTGCTATAAGGAGCCAGTCTTCCAGTCACTAGTTGAACTTCAAGAAGAGCAGAGTAGTTGCTTTTAAAAGCATAGAAGAGCAGAGTAGTTGCTATAAGAAGCCAGTCTTCCAGTCACTAGTTTTAAGCAAAAAAGAGCAGAGTAGTTTCTATGAGTAGCCAGTCTACCAGTCACTAGTTAAACGCAAAGAAGAGCAGATTAGTTGCTATGAGAAGCCAGTCTTCCAGTCACTAGTTGAACGCAAAGAAGAGCAGAGTAATTGCTATAAGAAGCCAGTCTTCCAGTCACTAGAAGAACGCAAAGAAGGACATAGTGGTTGTTATAAGAAGAGAGTCTACCAGTCAATAGTTGAACGCAAAGAAGAGCAGAGTAGTTGCTACAAGGAGCCAGTCATCCAGTTACTAGTTGAACTCAAAGAAGAGCAGAGAAATTGCTATAAGAAGCCAGTCTTCCAGTCACTAGTTGAACGCAAAGAAGAGCAGTGTGAATGCTATAAAAAGCCAGTCTTCCGGTATCAAGTCAAACGCAAAGAAGAGCAGAGTTTTTGCTATAAGGAGTCAATCTTCCAGTCACTAGTTAAACACAAAGAAGAGCAAAGAATTTGCTATAAGAAACCAGTCTTCCAGTCACTAGTTGAACGCAAAGAAGAGCAGAGAAGTTGCTATAAGAAGCCAGTCTGCGAGTCACTAGTTAAACGCAAAGATGAGCAGAGTAGCTGCTATAAGAAGCCAGTCTTCCTGTCACTAGTTAAACGCAGAGAAGTGCAAAGTAGTTGCTATAAGAAGCCACACTTCCAGTCACTAGTTAAACGCAAAGAAGAGCAGAGAAGTTGCCACAAGAATCCAGTCTTCCAGTCAATAGTTAAACGCAGAGAAGAGAAGAGTAGTTGCTGTAAGATGTTAGTCTTCCAGTCACTGGTTAAACGCAGAGAAGAGCAGAGTAGTTGCTATAAGAAGCTGGTCTTCCAGTCACTAGTTGAACGCAAAGAAGAGCAGAGTAGTTGCTATAAGAAGCCAGTCTTCCAGTCACTAGTTGAAAGCAGAGAAGAGCAGAATAGTTGTTATAAGTAGCCAGTTTTCCAGTCACTAATTAAACGCAGAGAAGAGCAGAGTAGTTGTTATTAAAGGCAAAGAAGAGCAGAGTAGTTGCTATATGAAGCCGGTCTTCCAGTCACTAGTTAAACGCACAGAAGAGAAGAGTAGTTGCCATAAGAAGCCAGTCTTCCAGTCACTAGTTAAACGCGTAGGAGAGCAGAGTAGTTGCTATAAGAAGCGAGTCTTCCAGTCACTAGTTAAAAGCAAAGAAGAGCAGAGTAGTGACAATAAGAAGCCAGTCTTCCAGTCGCTAGTTAAACGCAAAGAAGAGCAGAATAGTTGTTATAAGTAGCCAGTCTTCCAGTCACTAGTTAAACGCAAAGAAATGCAGAGTAGTTGCAATTAGAAGCCAGTCTTCCAGTCACTAGTTAATTACAAAGAAGAGCAGAGTGGTCGCTAAAAGAAGCCAGTCTTCCTGTCACTAGTTAAACGCAAAGAAGAGCCGAGTAGTTGCTATAAGAAGTCAGTCATCCAGTCACTAGTTAAACGCAAAGAAGAGCAGAGTAGTTTCTATCAGAAGCCAATCTTCCAGTCACTAGTTAAACGCAGAGAAGAGCAGAGTAGTTGCTATAAGGAGCCACTCTTCCAGTCACTAGTTAAACACAAAGAAGAGCAGAGTATGTGCTATATGAATCCAGTCTTCCAGTCACTAGTGAGACGCACGGAAGAGCAGAGTAGTTGCTATAAGAAGCCAGTCTTCCAGTCACTAGTAAAACGCAAAGAAGAGCAGGCAGAGTAGTTGCTATAAGAAGCCAGTCTTCCAGTTACTAGGTAAATGCAAAGAAGAGCAGAATAGTTGCTATAAGAAGCCAATCCTCCATTCACTAGTCAAACGCAGAGAAGAGCAGAGTAGTTGCTCTAAGAAGCCAGTCATCCATACACTAGTTGAACGCAAAGAAGAGCAGAGTAGTTGCTATTGGAAGCCAGTCTCCCAGTCACTAGATGAACGCAAAGAAGATCAGAGTAGCTGCTATAAGCAGCCAGTCTTCCAGTCACTAGTTGAACGCAAAGAAGAGCAGAGTAGTTGCTATAAGAAGCCTGTCTTCCTGTCACTAATTAAACGCAAATAAGACAAGAGTAGTTGCTGTACGAAGCCAGTCCTCCAGTCACCAGTTAAACGCAAAGATGAGCAGAGTAGTTGCCATCAGAAGCCAGTGTTCCAGTCACTAACTAGACGCAAAGAAGAGCAGGAAAGTTGCTATAAGAAGCCAGTCTTCCAGTCACTAGTTAAACGCAAAGATGAGCAGAGTAGTTAATATAAGAAGCCAGTCTTCCAGTCACTAGTTGAATGCAAAGAAGAGAAGAGTAGATGCTGTAAAAAGCCAGTCGTGCAGTCACTAGTTGAACGCAAAGAAGAGCAGAGTAGTTGCCATAAGGGGCCAGTCTTCCAGTCACTAGTTAAACGCAAAGAAGAGGAGGAAAGTTGCTATAAGAAGCCAGTCTTCCAGTCACTAGTTAAACGAAAACAAGAGCAGAGTAGTTGCTGTTAGAAGCCAGTCTTCCTGTCACTAGTTAAACGCAGATAAGAGCAGAGTAGTTGCTCTAAGAAGCCAGTCTTCCATTCACTAGTTGAACGCAAAGAAGAGCAGAGTAGTTGCTATAAGAAGCCAGTCGTCCAGTCACTAGTTGAACGCAAAGAAGAGCAGAGTAGTTGCCATAAGGAGCCAGTCTTCCAGTCACTAGTTAAACGCAAAGAAGAGCAGAGTAGTTGCCTAAAGAAGCCAGTCTTCCAGTCACTAGTTGGACGCAAAGATGAGCAGAGAAGTTGCTATAAGAAGCCAGTCTCCCAGTCACTAGTTGAACGCAAAGAAGAGCAGAGTAGTTGCTATAAGAAGCCAGTCTTCCTGTCACTAGTTAAACGCAGAGAAGACATGAGTAGTTGCTGTCAGAAGCCAGTCCTCCAGTCACCAGTTAAACGCAAAGAGGAGCAGAGAAGTTGCCATAAGAAGCCAGTCTTCCAGTCACTAGTTAGACGCAAAGAAGAGCAGGAAAGTTGCTATAAGAAGCCAGTCTTCCAGACACTAATTAAACGCAAAGGAGAGCAGATTAGTTGCTACAAGATGCCAGTCTCCCAGTTACAAGTTAAATGCAGGAAGAGCAGAGTAGTTGCTACAAGAAGCCAGTCTTCCAGTCAATAGTTGAACGCAGAGAAGAGCAGAGTAGCTGCTATAAGAAGCTAGTCTTCCAGTCAATGATTAAACGCAAAGAAGAGCATAGTAGTTACTATATGACGCCAGTCTACCAAACACTAGTTGAAAGCAAAGTAGAGCGGAGTAGCTGCTATAAGAAGCCAGTCTTCCAGTCACTAGTTGAACGCAAACAAGAGTAGAGTAGTTACTATAAGAAGCCAGTCTTTCAGTCACTAGTTGAACGCAAAGAAGAGCAGAGTAATTGCTACACGAGGCCAGTCTTCCAGACACTAGTTAAACTCAAAGAAGAGCAGAGTAGTTGATACAAGAAGACAGTCTGAAAGACACTAGTTAACCACAAAAAGAGCAGAGTAGTTGCTAGAAGAAGCCAGTCTTCCAGACACTAATTAACCGCAAAGAAGAACAGACTAGTTGATACAAGAACCCAGTCTTAAAGACACTAGTTAACCACAAAAAAGAGCAGAGTAGTTAGTATAAGAACCAGTCTTCCAGTCACTAATTGGACGTAAAAAAGGGCAAAGTAGTTGCTATAAAAAGCCATTCTTCCAGTCACAATTCGAACGCAAAGAAGAGCAGAGATGATGCTATATGAAGCCAGTCTTCCAGTCACTAGTTAAACGCAAAGAAGAGCAGAGAAGTTTCAATAAGAAGCCAGTCTTCCAGTCACTAGTTAAACGCAAAGAAGAGCAGAGTAGGTAATACAAGAAGCCTGAATTCCAGACACTAGTTAAACGCAAAGAAGACAGAGTAGTTGCTACAAGAAGCCATCCTTCCAGTCAATAGCTGACCGCAAAGATGAGCAGAGTAGTTGCTATAAGAAGCTAGTCTTCCAGTCAATAATTAAACGCAAAGACGAGCAGAGTTGTTGCTATTAAAGGCAAAGAAGAGCAGAGTATTTGCTATAAGGAGCCAGTCTTCCAGTCACTAGGTAAACGCACAGAAGAGAAGAGTAGTTGCTACAAGAAGCCAGTCTTCCAGTCACAAGTTAAACGAGAAGGAGAGCAGAGGAATTGCTATAAGAAGCCAGTCTTCCCGTCACTAGTTAAACGCAAAGAAGAGCAGAGAAGTTGCCACAAGAATCCAGTCTTCCAGTCACTAGTTAAACGCAAAGAATAGCAGAGTAGTATCTATAAGAAGCCAGTCTTCCAGTCACAAGTTGAAAGCAAAGAAGAGCATAGTAGTGGCAATAAGAAGCCAGTCTTCCAGTCGCTAGTTAAACGCAAGAAGAGCAGAATAGTTGTTATAAGAAGCCAGTCTTCCAGTCACTAGTTGAACGCAAACAAGAGCAGAGTAAATGCTTCAAGAAGCCAGTCTTCCAGTCACTAGTTAAACGCAAAAAAAAGAGTAGTTGCTATAAGAAGCCAGTGTTCCAGTCATTTGTTGAACGCAAAGAAGAGCGGAGTACTTACTATAAGAAGCCAGTCTTTCAGTCACTAGTTAAACGCAATGAAGAGTAGAGTAGTTGTTATAAGTAGCCAGTCTTCAAGTCACTAGTTAAACGCAAAGAAGAGCAGAGTAGTTGCTATAAGAAGTCAGTCTGCCAGTCACTAGTTAAACGCAGAGAAGAGCAGAGTAGTTGCTATAAGAAGCCAGTCTTCCAGTCACTAGTTAAACGCAAAGAGAAGCAGAGTAGTTGCCATAAGAAGCCAGTATTCCAGTCACTCGTTGAACGCGAAGAAGAGCAGGAAAGTTGCTAAAAGGAGCCAGTCGTCCAGTCACTAGTTAAACGCAAAAATGAGCAGAGAAAGTGCTATAAGAAGCCAGTCGTCCAGTCACTAGTTGAACGCAAAAAAGTGCAGAGTAGTTGCTATAAGAAGAAAGGTCTTTCAGTCACTAGTTAAACGCAAAGAAGAACAGAGTAGTTGTTATAAGTAGCCAGTCTTCCAGTAACTAGTTAAACGCAAAGAGAAGCAGAGTAGTGGTTATAAGAAGCCAGTCTTCCAGTCACTAGTTAAACACAAAGAAGAGTAAAGAAGTCGCTATATGAATCCAGTCTTCCAGTCACTAGTTAAACGCAAAGAAGAGCAGAGTAGTTGCCGTAAGAAGCCAGGTTTTCCTGACACTAGTTAAACGCAGAGAAGAGCAGAGTAGTTGCTATAGGAAGCCAGTCTCCCAGTCACTAGTTGGACGCAAAGAAGAGCAGAGTAGCTGCTATAAGAAGCCAGTCTTCCAGTCACTAGTTGAACGCAAAGAAGAGCAGAGTAGTTGCTATAAGAAGCCAGTCTTCCTGTCACTAGTTTAACGCAAAGAAGAGCAGAGTAGCTGCTATGAGAAGCCAGTCTTCCAGTCACTAGTTGAACGCAAAGAAGAGCAGAGTAGTTGCTATAAGAAGCCAGTCTTCCTGTCACTAGTTAAGCGCAAAGAAGAGCAGAGAAGTTGCTATAAGAAGCAAATTTTCCAGCCACTAGTTAGACGCAAAGAAGAGCAGGAAGATTGCTATAAGAAGCCAGTCTTCCAGTCACTAGTTAAACGCAAAGAAGAGCAGAGTAAGTGGCTATGAGAAGCCAGTCTTTCGGTCACTAGTTAGACGCAAAGAAGAGCAGGAAGTTGCTAAAAGAAGCCAGTCTTCCAGTCACTAGTTAAACGCAAAGATGAGCAGAGAAGTTGCTATAAGAAGCCAGTCGTCCAGTCACTAGTTGAACGCAAAGAAGAGCAGAGTAGTTGCTATAAAAAGCCAGTCTTTCAGCCACTAGTTAAACGCAAAGAAAAGCAGAGTAGTTGTTATGAGTAGCCAGTCTTCCAGTCACTAGTTAAACGCAAAGAGAAGCAGAGTAGTTGCTATAAGAAGCCAGTCTTCCAGTCACTAGTTAAACACAAAGAAGAGCAGAGTAGTCGCTACATGAATCCAGTCTTCTAGTCACTAGTTAAACGCAAAGAAGAGCAGAGTAGTTTCCATTAGATGACAGTCTTCCAGTCACTAGTTAAACGCAAAGAAGACAAGAGTAGTTGCTGTAAGAAGCCAGTCCTCCAGTCACCAGTTAAACGCAAAGAAGAGCAGAGTAGTTGTCATAAGAAGCCACCCTTCCAGTCACTAGTTAGACGCAAAGAAGAGCAGGAAAGATGTTATAAGAAGCCAGTCTTCCAGTCACTAGTTAAACGCAAAGAAGAGCAGAGTAAGTTGCCATAAGAAGCCAGTCTTGCAGTCACTAGTTAGACGCAAAGAAGAGCAGGAAAGTTGCTAAAAGAAGCCAGTCTTCCAGTCACTAGTTAAACGAAAAGATGAGCAGAGAAGTTGCTATAAGAAGCCAGTCGTCCAGTCACTAGTTGAACGCAAAGAGGAAAAGAGTAGTTGCTGTAAGAAGCCAGTCCTCCGGTCATCAGTTAAAAGCAAAAAAGAACAGAGTAGTTGCCATAAGAAGCCAGTCTTCCAGTCACTAGTTAGACGCAAAGAATAGCAGGAAACTTGCTATCAGAAGCTAGTCTTCCAGTCACTAGTTAAACGCAAAGAAGAGCAGAGGAGTTGCTATAAGAAGCCAGTCGTCCAGTCACTAGTTGAACGAAAAGAAGAGCAGAGTAATTGCTATAAGAAGCCAGTTCTACGGTCACTAGTTAAACGCATTGAAGAGCAGAGTAGTTGTTTTAAGAAGCCAGTCTTCCAGTCAAAGGTAAAACGCTTAGAAGAGCAGAGTAGTTGCCGTAAGAAGCCAGTTTTCCTGTCACTAGTTAAACGCAGAGAAGAACAGAGTAGTTGCTATTGGAAGCCAGTCTCCCAGTCACTAGTTGAACGCGAAGAAGAGCAGAGTAGCTGCTATAAGAAGCCAGTCTTCCAGTCACTAGTTGAACGCAAAGAAGAGCAGAGTAGTTGCTATAAGAAGCCAGTCTTCCTGTCACTAGTTAAACGCAAAGAAGAGCAGAGAAGTTGCTATAAAAAGCAAGTCTTCCAGCCACTAGTTAGACGCAAAGGAGAGCAGGAAAGTTGCTATAAGAAGCCAGTCTTCCAGTCACTAGTCAAACGCAAAGAAGAGCAGAGTAAGTGGCTATGAGAAGCCAGTCTTTCGGTCACTAGTTAGACGCAAAGAAGAGCAGGAAAGTTGCTAAAAGAAGCCAGTCTTCCAGTCAATAGTTAAACGCAAAGATGAGCAGAGAAGTTGCTATAAGAAGCCAGTCGTCCAGTCACTAGTTGAACGCAAAGAAGAGCAGAGTAGTTGCTATAAGAAGCCAGTCTTTCAGTCACTAGTTAAACGCAAAGAAAAGCAGAGTAGTTGTTATGAGTAGCCAGTCTTCCAGTCATTAGTTAAACGCAAAGAGAAGCAGAGTAGTTGCTATAAGAAGCCAGTCTTCCAGTCACTAGTTAAACACAAAGAAGAGCAGAGTAGTCGCTATATGGATCCAGTCTTCCAGTCACTAGTTAAACGCAAAGAAGAGCAGAGTAGTTGCTGTAAGAAGCCAGTCCTCCAGTCACCAGTTAAACGCCAAGAAGAGCAGAGTAGTTGTCATTAGAAGCCAGTCTTCCAGTCACTAATTAGACGCAAAGAAGAGCAGGAACGATGCTATAAGAAGGTAGTCTTCCAGTCACTAGTTAAACGCAAAGAAGAGCAGAGTAAGTTGCCATAAGAAGCCAGTCTTCCAGTCACTGGTTAGACGCAAAGAAGAGCAGGAATGTTGCTAAAAGAAGCCAGTCTTCCAGTCACTAGTTAAACGAAAAGATGAGCAGAGAAGTTGCTATAAGAAGCCAGTCGTCCAGTCACTAGTTGAACGCAAAGAGGAAAAGAGTAGTTGCTGTAAGAAGCCAGTCCTCTGGTCATCAGTTAAAGCAAAAAAGAACAGAGTACTTGCCATAAGAAGCCAGTCTTCCAGTCACTATTTAGACACAAAGAATAGCAGGAAACTTGCTATCAGAAGCTAGTCTTCCAGTCAATAATTAAACGCAAAGAAGAGCAGAGTAGTTGCTATTAAAAGCAGAGAAGAGCAGAGTAGTTGCTATAAGAAGCCAGTCTTCCAGTCACCAGTTAAACGCACAGAAGAGAAGAGTAATTGCTATAAGAAGCCAGTCTTCCAGTCACTAGTTAAACGTGAAGGCGAGCAGAGTAGTTGCTGTAATAAGCGAGTCTTCCAGTCACTAGTTAAAAGCAAAGAAGAGCAGAGTAGCCTCAATAAAAAGCCAGTCTTCCAGTCGCTAGTTAAACGCAAAGAACAGCAGAAAAGTTGTTATAAGTTGCCAGTCTTCCAGTCACTAGTTAAACGCAAAGAAAAGCAGAGTAGTTGCGAAAAGAAGCCAGTCTTCCAGTCACTAGTTAAACGCAAAGAAGAGCAGAGTAGTCGCTATAAGAAGCCAGTCTTCCTGTCACTAGTTAAACGTTAAGAAGAGCAGAGTAGTTGCTTCAAGAAGTCAGTCTCACAGTCACTAGTTAAACGCAAAGAAGAGCAAAGTAGTTGTTATAAGAAGCCAGTGTTCCAGTCACTTGTTACACGCAAAAAGAGCAGAGTAGTTGCTATAAGAAGCCAGTCTTTCAGTCACTGGTTCAACGCAAAGAAGAGCAGAGTAGTTGCTATAAGTAGCCAGTCTTCCAGTCACTAGTTAAACGCAAAGAAGAGCAGAGTTGTTGCTATAAGAAGCCAGTCTTCCAGTTACTAGGTAAACGCATAGAAGAGCAAAGTAGTTTCTATAAGAAGCCAGTCTTCCAGTCCCTAGTTAAACGTTTAGAAAAGCAGAGTATTGCTATAAGAAGCCAGTCTTCCAGTTACTAGTTAAAAGCAAAGAAGAGCAGAGTAGTTGCTATAAGAGGCCAGTCATCTAGTCACTATTTGAAGGAGCAAACTCGCTTCACCAGCGATGGGCCTTCATGAGCGGAGGTTGTAAACAGCGATACAATTGAAACGTTTAATTCACGGCTTGACAAATTTTACCAGAACGGCCGCTAAATAGCAGGCAGCTAATGCACTGTCGCCAGAATTTTCGTGAGAAACGGTATCCGGCATCAACACCCGTACGGTAAAACAAGTGCCCGGCATTGGGACCTGTTCGTTGCAAAACTGTGTCTAGTAATGACACCGGTGAGCAGTGGCTTAATAAGGATTGAAACTATTACAATCTCGGATCAACACCGTGAGTCGGTGGCGATTTTTTCAGATGCTGATTTGAGTTGCGTCGAGTATCACCTTTAAATGTTATTCTTTCTTCAAACTTCTCTTTCTTGATCTATTAAATCAAAAGACACACAGACACAAGATGCTATCCTAGACGTTTTACTCCAGAACTTGTCTTCTTAATATCAAAAGGCAACCTAGCTGGGGTCAAATGTACTGCTATTGTCTTTCTACACTTGTAAACACTTGTAAGCACTTCAGCGATGGGCCTTACGTGCCACCTCAGCGATGGGCCTTACGTGCCACCTCAGCGATGGGCCTTTAATTACACCTCAGCGATGTGCCATACATGCCACCTTAGCGATGGGACTTACATGACACCTCAGCGATGAGCCTTTCATTACACCTCAGCAAAGGGCCTTATTCGACACCTCAGCGATGGGCCTTACATGACACCTCAGCGATGGGCCTTACATGACACCTCATCGATGGGCCTTATTTGCCACCCAGCCATCATAATGGTATCAGAGATCTATCATTTCCACCAATGCCAGTGGCCCGACACGAGAGGCCCTAATTGCAGTGTGTTGCGATGCTGTTCCTGATTGCAGTGTGTTGCGATGCTGTTCCTGATTGCAGTGTATTGCTATGCTGTTCCTGATTGCAGTGCGTTGCGATGCTGTTCCTGATTGCAGTGTATTGCGATGCTGTTCCTGATTGCAGTGTATTGCAATGCTGTTCCTGATTGCAGTGCGTTGCTATGCTGTTTCTGATTGCAGTGTATTGCGATGCTGTTCCTGATTGCAGTGTATTGCAATGCTGTTCCTGATTGCAGCGTGTTGCGATGCTGTTCCTGATTGCAGTGTGGTCTGATGCTGTTACTGATTGCAGTGTATTGCGATACTGTTCCTGTTTGCAGTGCATTGCGATTCTGTTCCTGATTGCAGGGTATTGCGATGCTGTTCCTGATTGCAGTGTGTTGCGATGCTGTTCCTGATTGCAGTATATTGCGATGCTGTTCCTGATTGCAGTGTATAGCGATGCTGTTCCTGATTGCAGTGTGTTGCGATGCTGTTCCTGATTGCAGTGTATTGCGATGCTGTTCCTGATTGCAGTGTATTGCGATATTGTTTCTTATTGCAGTGTGGTGTGATGCTGTTCCTGATTTCAGTATATTGCGATGATGTTCCTGATTGCAGTGTATTGCGATGCTGTTCTTGATTGCAGTGTATTGCGATGTTGTTCCTGATTGCAGTGTGTTGCGATGCTGTTCCTGATTGCAGAGTATTGCGATGCTGTTCCTGAATGCAGTGTCTTGCGATGCTTTTCCTGATTGCAGTGTATTGCGGTGCTGTTCCCGATTGTAGTATATTGCGATGCTGTTCCTGATTGCAGTGTGGTCTGATGCTGTTCCTGATTGCAGTGTGTTGCAATGCTGTTCCTGATTGCAGTGTATTGCGATGCTGTTCCTGATTGCAGTGTATTACGATGTTGTTTCTGATTGCAGTGTGGTGTGATGCTGTTCCTGATTTCAGTATATTGCGATGATGTTCCTGATTGCAGTGCATTGCGATGCTGTTCTTGATTGCAGTGTATTGCGATGCGGTTCCTGATTGCAGTGTATTGCGATGCTGTTCCTGATTGCAGTGTATTGCGATGCTGTTCTTGATTGCAGTGTATTGCGATGCGGTTCCTGATTGCAGTGTATTGCGATGCTGTTCCTGACTGCAGTGTATTGCGATGCTGTTTCTGATTGCAGTGTGGTGTGATGCCGTTCCTGATTGCAGTGTATCGCGATGCTGTTCCTGATTGCAGTGCATTGGGATGCTGTTCCTGATTGCAGGGTATTGCGTTGCTGTTCCTGATTGCAGTGTGGTCTGATGCTGTTCCTGATTGCAGTGTGTTGCGATGCTGTTCCTGATTGCAGTATATTACGATGCTGTTCTTGATTGCAGTGTATTGCGATCCTGTTCCTGATTGCAGTGTGGTGTGATGCTGTTCCTGATTGCAGTATATTGCGATGCTGTTCTTGATTGCAGTGTATTGCGATGCTGTTTCTGATTGCAGTGTATTGCGATGCTGTTCATGATTGCAGTGTATTGCGATGCGGTTCCTGATTGCAGTGTATTGCGATGCTGTTCTTGATTGCAGTGTGGTCTGCTGCTGTTCCTGATTGCAGTGTGTTGCGATGCTGTTTCTAATTGCAGTGTATTGCGATGTTGTTCATGATTGCAGTGTATTGCGATGCTGTTCCTGATTGCAGTGTGGTGTGATGCTGTTCATGATTGCAGTGTATTGCGATGCTGTCCCTGATTGCAGTGTATTGCGATGCTGTCCCTGATTGTAGTGTATTGCGATGCTGTTCCTGATCGCAGTGTAGTGCGTTGCTGTTCCTGTTTGCAGTGTGGTGCGATGCTGTTCCTGATTGCGGTGTGTTGCGATGCTGTTCCTGATTGTAGAGTGTTGCGATGCTGTTCCTGATTCAGTGTGTTGCGATGCTGTTCCTGATTGCAGTGTATTGCGATGCTGTTCCTGATTGCAATGTGTTGCGATGCTGTTCCTGATTGTAGTGTGTTGCGATGTTGTTCCTGATTGTAGAGTGTTGCGATGCTGTTCCTGATTGCAGTGTGTTGCGATGCTGTTCCTGATTGTAGTGTGTTGCGATGCTGTTCCTAATTGCAGTGTGTTGCGATGCTGTTCCTGATTGTAGTGTGTTGCGATGCTGTTCCTGATTGCAGTGTATTGTGATGCTGTTCCTGATTGCAGTGTGTTGCGATGCAGTTCCTGATTGCAGTGTGTTGCGATGCTGTTCCTGATTGCAGTGTATTGTGATGCTTTTTCTGATTGCAGTGTGTTGCGATGCTGTTCCTGATTCAGTGTGTTGCGATGCTGTTCCTGATTGCAGTGTATTGCGATGCTGTTCCTGATTGCAGTGTATTGTGATGCTGTTTCTGATTGCAGTGTGGTGCGATGCTGTTCCTTCAAAGCTGTTTGATCAATACACGCATATGACCAAACACGGGATGTAGATTGAGTAAATAAGAACTGATGAATGAAATTTTGTGATATTATATCGAACACACACGTCTAATGATACTGAATTAAAATTGAATCACTTTTGCAAGTCTTCATCAGGATAGTGTGTAGGCATAGAGACAAGCTCAGGTTCATACTTTGTTGTAAAGATTGGCACTGAATGGTCAGCACTTATTGTGGCCACCTTTTAAGGGCCTCCACGCAGGCAAGGGCTTCAAAGTTTCGTCCTCAGATCAAAACCTGTTAACGCCTGCAAAAAACAGGTAAAAGTCTACTTTATTGACCGCTAATTAGATCCTGACGGCCTTTTACTGAGGGAGTCTGAGAGGAGGTACTGAAACTTTACTGAGTGAGGCTGAGAGGAGGTACTGAAATTTTACCGAGTGAGGCTGAGAGGAGGTACTGAAACTTTACTGAGTGAGGCTGAGAGGAGGTACTAAAACTTTACTGAGTGAAGCGGAGAGGAGGTACTGAAACTTCGCTGAGTGAAACTGAAGGGAGGTACGGAAACTTTACTGAGTGAGGCTGAGTGGAGGTACTGAAACTGATTTGAATTGAATGATTGAAAAATTTAGTAATTCACACCTCCTACGCTAATGTAATATAATAATCCTATACTTCCTATTATGATTCTAAACACATGTTCCGCCGAGCGAAAAGGAATCTTCAAGTGAAACTGTTTTAATGTCTTGAGGAAACAATGGGCAATATATGTTGGATGGAGGGTATGATTAATTAAAATGGTAAAAAATCAAAATTCGGCAGGAATTGCAATTTGTTATTGTTGGAATTACTGCGTCTCTTGATGTGTTTCCACCGACTAGTTACACGGATCAGGATTGAGAATTTTTAAAGCCCATTTAATTTGTCTTCAAGTTATCTTGCAGCACGTTTCAATATTTCTAGGTCGTTTTTGAAATATCTGGAAATCCTCATTTCACAACTCCACTCTTTACTTTGTAAGCGAGGGTTCCCCTTACTTTGCAAGCAAAGACGCCCCTCACCTCATTGGCAAAGACGCCCCTCACCTTGTAGGCGAAGGCCTGATACCAGCGAGGGAAATTCCTCTTGGCCAGGCGATGGGACGGCAGGCTGCCCAGCATTTCTCCAGCCATCAGATGGTCGACAACCGGCAGGGGTAGGTGGTAGGTGCTGGATGAGTCTGCTGGCTGCCTGTGCAGCTGGTTGTGTGGGATTGGGTGCTCTGGCTCTCCCACTTCAGCTAGGGGTAGCCCCGCTTCTCCTGAAGATCCGTCGCGGCCACCATCTGGAGGAGGAGGAAGGCAGTGGTTGAATGGTCACTGCTTACTCGGCAGAGATCAAAATTTATATTCCGCGTCGTTTGAGAACCACAGTTAACATCAGAAAAAAACACGATTATGAAGTTTCTGACCATTTTTATTCAAAATACAGCATGTAATTTAGAAGAACTGGCATAGTAGGGTGTTGCGCAGGGTAGTTTGATCTGATAACCAAACAGAGCTGTTCAGCACGGCCACGCTTTATCTGGTCAGCAGCAATGGATTGGAATAATTTGGATAAGTTAGTATTTCATGATCACAATTATGTGAACAGTAACGGATGAGCGACATAATTCTCTTTAATTATGTGTGACAGTAACGGATGAGCGACATAATTCTCTTTAATTATGTGTGACAGTAACGGATGAGCGACATAATTCTTTCGAATTATGTGCACAGTAACGGAAGAGCGACATAATTATCTTTAATCATGTGCATAGTAACGGATGAGCGACCTAATTATTTCTGATTATTTGCGACAGTAACGGAAGAGCAACATAATCCTTCTTAATTATGTGAACAGTAACGGAATAGCGACATAGTTCTATTTAATTATGTGTGACAGTAACGGAAGAGCGACATAATTCTATTTAATTATGTGAACAGTAACGGATGAACGACATAATTCTTCTTAATTATGTGCACAGTAACGGAAGAGCGACATAATTATTTTTAATTATGTGCGACAGTAACGGATGAGCGACATAATTCTTCCAGTGTATGTGCGACAGGAACGAAAGAGCAACATAATTCTTCTTAAGTGTGTGCGAAAGTAACGGATGAGCGACATAATTCTTTTTATTTATGTGCGACAGGAACGGAAGAGCGACATAATTCGTCCTAATTATGTGCGACAGGAACGGAAGAGCGACATATTTTTTCTTAATTATGTGCGACAATAACGGAAGAGCGACATAATTCTTCTTAAGTATGTGCGACAGTAACATAAGAGCGACACAATTCTTCTTAATCATGTGCGACAGTAACGGAAGAGCGACATTTTTCTTTTAAAAAAAAAATTATGTGCGACAGTAACGGAAGAGCGACATAATTCTTCTCTATCGCGTCGTTGCTGATTAGCCCCTGGCCGTGGGAGGCAAGCTCCTGGCCGTGGGAGGCAAGCCCCTGGCCGTGGGAGGCAAACCCCTGGCCGTGGGAGGCAAGCCCCTGGTCATGGGAGGCAAGGTCGAATAACTCTTTTTGGGCAAACAAACCCATTGTTGTATTAAACTTCAAACCAAACCTTCGATTGTAATTGATTACGGAACCATTTGTTCTCCTCATGTAATCACAACATGTCTCTATAAATCAGCAATTGAATGCAGATGTTTAGTTAGTGTGCATTGGCACAACTAGACGGTCCAAAGTTGCTTCAGAGAAATGGAACACAAATCGAAATGAGGCCGTGCAATAATAGCAAAGTTTTATAATTTGGCTTACCCACCGGTGAGGTGAGTTTTCCTACCGGTGAGGTGAGTTAGTCAACGATTTACTGACTAGCCTAATATCCCAATTATTTATATACGGTAGGTCTATCTATCGACTGCTAATTTGGTCTTCTATATTTTCAGTTAGTCATGCGGCCAACTACCCAATATTACTGACTAATTGCAGTCGTTGGCGCGGCCAACTACCCAATATTACCGACCAATTGCAGCCGTTGGCACAGCCAACTACCCAACATTACCGACTAATTGCAGTCGTTGGCGCGGTCAACTACCCAATATTACTGACTAATTGCAATCGTTGGCGAGGCCAACTACCCAATATTACAGATTAATTGCAGTCGTTGGCGCGGCCAACTACCCAATATTACCGACCAATTGCAGTCGTTGGCGCGGCCAACTACCCAATATTACCGACCAACTGCAGTCGTTGGCACAGCCAACTACCCAATATTACCGACTAATTGCAGTCGTTGGCGCGGCCAACTACCCAATGTCACCGACCAATTGCAGTCGTTGGCGCGGCCAACTACCCAATATTACCGACTAATTGCAGTCGTTGGCGCGGCCAAGTACCCAATATTACCGACCAATTGCAGTCGTTGGCGCGGCCAACTACCCAATATTACCGGCCAATTGCAGTCGTTGGCGCGGTCAACTACCCAATATTACCGACCAATTGCAGTCGTTGGCACGGCCAGCTCCTGTTTTGCAGCGCCATCTACCTCGCTGTCCCTCTTCCCGACTGCTAAGGGCCACGCAGATGCGAGTCGCTTCCCGGGCTTTTGATTCATTTGAGAGGCCGTCCGTTTACCTGCGCCGCCATCAGACCACCAATCGATCAACTCGGAATTGCTTTCGGTCCTTCGACTCCCCTCCAACAAGCAATGATTGAACTTGAAGAAGACGAGGCAGAAAAGAATTGAAATAGATTCTTCCGGATCATCTGGACACGGTTGGCGTCACACAGCTTGGTCAGTCAACCTTTGGTTTCTTGTTGATATGTTCTACGTACGTGCATAAGCCTATCAGGTAACACCCCTTCCACCCTCATCCCCCCAATCCTCTACCACTATCTTCCACCTCATCTCCTCCGGTATATCCATTTGGCAATTTTATGACACTGACACCAGGGAAGTTATCTTTGAAAGTTCCGTCACTCGCTTGATAGGAATCGAAAAGAGCGACTGGCCTAGAAGTGTAAGGGGAATGGGACCTGATAGAGGCTGATACTTCGTGCAGAACTTGTCCAGGCCAAGTGAGGAACGTGAGTCGTTCAACGTTTGCAAGCGTGTTGGTCTTCAACACAATTATCAGCTGATCTGTGACTTTTGGTATCAACACTATTAACAGCTTAACTATGACGGGCTTATCAGCACAATTATCAGCTCATATATGAAGTTTTTTCTGTATTTAATCGCGAGGCAGGGAGGGGCGTGGTGGTGGTAGGAGTTGAGGCAGAGAAGGGCGTGGTGGTGGTAGGAGTGGAGGCAAAGAGGGTCGTGGTGATTGTAGGAGTTGAGACAGAGTAGGGTGCTGTGGCTGCTAAAAGTTGAGGCAGAGAGAGGCGCGGTGGTGGTAGGAGTTGAGGCAGAGAGGGGCTTGGTGGTGGTAGGAGTTGAAGCAGAAAGGAACGTGGTGGTGGTAGGAGTTGAGGTAAAGAGGGCGTGATGGTGGTAGGAATTGAGGCAGAAAGGGACGTGGTTTTGGTAGGAGTTGATGCAACGAGGGGCGTGGTTGTGGTAGGAGTTGAAGCAGAGAGGGGCGTGGTGGTGGTAGGAGTTGAGTCGGAGAGGGGTTTGGTGGTGATAGGAGTTAAGACAGAGAGGAGAGAGTTGGTGGTAGGAGTTGAGGCGAGGAGGCACGTGGTGGGGGTAGGAGTTGAGGCGAAGAGGGGCTTGGTGGCTGCTAGGTGTTGAGGCAGTGAGGGGCGTGGTGGTGGTAGGAGTTGAGGCAGAGATGGGTGTGGCGGTGGTAGGAGTTGAGACAGAAAGGGATGTGGTGGTGGTAAGAGTTGAGACAGAGGAAGTGATGACAGATGAACGGTTAGTGTTAGTGAACGGTTAGTATAATCAGGTAGTGACGACGGATGAACGGTAAGTGTAATCAGGTAGTGATGACGGATGAACGGTTAGTGTAATCAGGTAGTGATGACGGATGGACGGTTAGTGTAATCAGGTAGTGATGACGGATGGACGGTTAGTGTAATCAGGTAGTGACGACGGATGAACGGTAAGTGTAATCAGGTAGTGATGACGGATGAACGGTTAGTGTAATCAGGTAGTGATGACGGATGGACGGTTAGTGTAATCAGGTAGTGATGACGGATGGACGGTTAGTGTAATCAGGTAGTGACGACGGATGAACGGTAAGTGTAATCAGGTAGTGATGACGGATGAACGGTTAGTGTAATCAGGTAGTGATGACGGATGGACGGTTAGTGTAATCAGGTAGTGATGACGGATGGACGGTTAGTGTAATCAGGTAGTGACGACGGATGAACGGTAAGTGTAATCAGGTAGTGATGACGGATGAACGGTTAGTGTAATCAGGTAGTGATGACGGATGGACGGTTAGTGTAATCAGGTAGTGACGACGGATGGACTGTTAGTGTAATCAGGTAGTGACGACGGATGGACGGTTAGTGTAATCAGGTAGAGATGACGGATGAACGGCTAGTGTAATCAGGTAGTGATGACGGATGAACGGTTAGTGTAATCAGGTAGTGACGACAGATGGACAGTTAGTGTAATCAAGTAGTGACGACAGATGGACGGTCAGTGTAATCAGGTATCGATGACGGATGAACGGTTAGTGTAATCAGGTAGTGACGACGGATGGACGGTTAGTGTAATCAGGTAGTGACAACGGATGGACGGTTAGTGTAATCAGGTAGCGATGGCGGATGAACGGTTAGTGTAATCAGGTAGTGACAACGGATGGACGGTTAGTGTAATCAGGTAGTGATGACGGATGGACGGTTAGTGTAATCAGGTAGTAACGACGGACGGACGGTTAGTGTAATCAGGTAGTGACGACGGATGGACGGTTAGTGTAATCAGGTAGAGATGACGGATGAACGGTTAGTGTAATCAGGTAGTGATGACGGATGGACGGTTAGTATAATCAGGTAGTGATGACGGATGAACGGCTAGTGTAATCAGGTAGTGATGATGGATGAACGGTTAGTGTAATCAGGTAGTGACGACAGATGGACGGTTAGTGTAATCAGGTAGTGATGACGGATG
>SDVV010000593.1:0-30515 GCA_016164225.1 Gammarus roeselii
GTTGCTGCTGTTGTATGCTGCTGTTGCTGCTGTTGTATGCTGCTGTTGCTGCTGTTGTATGGTGCTGTTGCTGCTGTTGTATGCTGCTGTTGCTGCTGTTGTATGGTGCTGTTGCTGCTGTTGTATGCTGCTGTTGCTGCTGTTGTATGCTGCTGTTGCTGCTCTTGTATGCTGCTGTTGCTGCTGTTGTATGCTGCTGTTGCTGCTGCTGTATGCTGCTGCTGCTGCTGTATGCTGCTGTTGCATCTGCAGCATTGTCCACTCGGTGATCAATGCTCCTTCATCTCGAGACAGTAATTGAGCCGAGTGGGTCCTCCGGGGACTAGCGCTGGCTTAAGGTGCCTAGTGTTCTGGAGCCCTTCCATGGTTTGGGTGATGGGTCAAAGTCTGAGCAGGGACGCGAATCAGGCCGTGAACAGCGTGAGGGTGTCAGAATGAGGATCAGAGCTGGGAGACCATAATTGAGTGTTGGAAAGAGCATGAGTTTAAGGTCTAAGAAGATTTGACAAGCGTGGTCATAAAGCGTGCCGCTGTCAAGATCTAGGTAGGGTAATGGAGAGCGTCATGATGGTCACGATTCTGATTGGGCAACCAAGAGCGTCATGTAATGATCTATATAAATCTGCCTAGAGCGTTACGTTTTTAAGATCCAAAGCTGAATGATGACGGTGACAGGAGCCACATTGCCAAGCGATGAGTAGAGTAGAGATGTTAATATCTGGAGAGGATTGTACGAAGAGTTACTCGATAAAGATTATAACGTATTAGTCGATCAACCAATCCGATAGTGTTAGGATTATAATAATGTATGTTAAAGGGCTAAAGAAGCTTAATCCAGCAGCGTGCCATCGCTGGGTAGGCTTCAGAGGCACGGTGTACTTGGTTTAATGTTTTATTCATGTGACACTCTTAGCCCTCCGTGGAGCAATCCGAGCCTGGTAAGTGAAATCAAAGGATCCAGAATGACGTCGTAAAGAAGATGACATCAATGCTGATATCAAAGAGTCGTTGCAGTGGAAGAAAACATTAGCAATATTCTGCCATTTGTTCGAGTATGTGTGCACTGTTATTTGATGAGCTAAATGCTGTGCTTACACGTTAAATTGAATGAAAGTGACGACTTTTTTGTAAGATGACATTTTTTTAGGCTCTCAATATACAATTTTAAAAATCATTATTGACTGGATTTCCTAATTTATTGTCCCGTCAGAATCTCCTCTTACCTTCTTTCCCCATTGCCTCATGCAAATGCCAAACAACTTCCTGCGTGTCATGCAAAGAGGGAATAACACCCAATAGACCCTCACACTGTCCTATAAAACATTGATGTGAAGGTTGTAAATGTTTTTGTTTCATTCCGTAGATTACGTCACGTGATGGGCACGTGACTTAACTTGCAGCCACATGTCGTTACGTCACGTGATAGGCACATGACTTAAAGGGCAGCCACAAGTTGTTTCATACCCATGCAGGAGTTTCATTCTGATATAATCATTTTTACTTGAATTACGAGCATAGGGTGTTCACAACATCGTATGCTGCCTCTTTGTTGAACCTTCAGTGGCCCAGTGACGAAGTGTTACTGTCGATGCAGCATGCGAAAGCGATATTGGTGAGGCAGCCGCCTTTCCTCGGCTATGAGGCGCCGTTACCGTGCTATACCGCCTCATATCGCGCTCAGGATGAGGTGATACCTTCCATAAAGAAATAACCGCGAGCGCGGTGTCGAGAGTTAGGGAACCAGGATTCGGCGTGGTAGTCGGCAGAGGGTCATCGTTTCCATGGATGCTCGGTAACGAAGAAACGGTATTTTTTTTAAGATTGACCGAATTCTTAGGAATAATGTTTAGCTACAAACCAATCTAAGTGATATGTGAGTTGAACTTTGTTATAAGTCACGAGTGACGAACAAACTGTTAGCTTCAACCTTTGAGGAGAAGGTAAGGTTTTGTACAAACCGCTGAGTGTTCACTGGTATACGCTACCAAGCTTATCTAGTTAAACAATGTCCAGTTGAACGATGTCCAATTAAACAACGCCCATTTAAACCATACCCGGTTATATTTTCCATTGAGCGCTCGCTGTGTATGATGATAGCTGCTGTGATGGCCACTTTATTTGTGTATCGTGAAGGCTGCCGGAGTACTCGTAATGTTTATATCATCTGGTCAATGAAGGAACATGAGCAACCCAAACATAGTCTATAGCAGTACAACATGAGCAACTCAAACATAGTCTATAACTGCACAACATGAGCAGCCCAAACATAGTCTATAGCAGCACAACATGAGCAACCCAAACATAGTCTATAGCAGCACAACATGAGCAACTCAAACATAGTCTAAAGCAGCACAACATGCGCAACCCAAACATAGTCTAGAGCAGCACAATATGAGCAACCCAAACATAGTCTGAAGCAGCACAATATGAGCAACCCAAACATAGTCCAAAGCAGCACAATATGAGCAACCCAAACATAGTCTAAAGCAGCACAATATGAGCAACCCAAACATAGTCTATAGCAGCACAATATGAGCAACCCAAACATAGTCTAAAGCAGCACAATATGAGCAACCCAAACGTAGTCTATAGCAGCACAATATGAGCAACCCAAACATAGTCTAAAGCAGCACAATATGAGCAACCCAAACATAGTCTAAAGCAGCACAATATGAGCAACCCAAACATAGTCTATAACAGCACAACAGCTGAGAACTACAGTACCTGCCCTATGGACTATACCCTCTTGTCAGCGACTGTCATTGAAACGGAATTTGAGCGAAACTTTAGAATAGCGACTGCAGGAGCATTCAATAGCAGTAAAAGCTTTTATTGTATCGGCTCATAAATTTGAATGACGGCATGAAAGTTTATTGGACCAATTATCGTGTATTAGAACACACATATTCATAAACGTATTCTGAATGAATCACATACAATGCATAGTATTGGGTTTGATCATTTCCAAGCTGCAGAAATTGTTTGAACGGGATAATAACTCCTATAGAAGAAGGGCAAATTAAACCAATTAATTGCAGTGTATCCATGTATTACGGGGGTTTGAACACAGAAAATTGCTCCAGCCACGAGTTGGGATATGTGGATAGATAAAATAATATTGAATATCGTGTTTGAGGTGTTAAATTTCATGAGTAGGTCATTGCAAACCAACAAACCGTAGTGTTGGAGAGACTTTGCTTTTCTATTTAGACCAGCTCCCATTGCCTAGTTTCGACGTTCTCTTACTATGTAATAAAGCGAAGAAACAGAGCAACTTGTTGATTTTATTCGTGTCGTGCTTACATGAAAGACAACCTGCACTTTGGTTTAGCAAGACGCTCTCAAAATATCTGCGAAATAGGCCTTCTAAATATGCACTCTCGAGATTAGTTAAAAAAATAACTCGAAACCTACGTAGACCCACCTATACGCACGTTCAGTGTCAAGATCGGGCATCGATTGATAAAGCTTTGACCAAAGCAGGTTGATGAGGTCTGCGTTGTGACTGAAGTCACATTTGCACAAAACTTCTCGTAAGGTCAAGGACCACTGAATGTTGCCTCGGTGACATCTGATGCATAAGGCAATGAACCGCATCAGACACCTATACGAAGTACTTTGCCACTCCACACCCAAATACATTGTTAGTTACGAAAGACGCGTTCACTTGTATCATCATTGGAGCGCGCATTACATGTATTGCCATATCAAACACGACATTGGAGCATACGATTCATTCACGAAGGCCTTCCTGCGGGCGAATTCTGATCAAAATTGCCTTGGGCTACTACTCCAATGAAAAAGGTCCCGTGTTTAATTGACAGCGCCAGTAGGCTTTAAACTAGTGGGGGAACGGGCGACGGGGACTTGGCACTGGGGCAGAGTGAGCAGAGTAACGGTGAGGATTGTGCCAATGGGATCTGGCCATAACAAAGTGTCCAGGAAAGGAAAAGCGCGCAGGGGCTATGGTGATGTGGTCATGAGACGGTGTGAAGGACAGTAATGGTGAGGCTTGGGCTATGGTGATCTGGCCATAAGACGGTGTAGAGGACAATAATGATGAGGCTTGGGCTATGATGATCGGGCCATGAGACGGTGTGAATGAGAGTAATGGTGAGGCTTGGCTTATGATGATCCGGCCCTAAGTCGGTGGGGAGGAAAGGAAGGGTGAGGCTAGGGCTATGGTGATCTGGCCCTGAGACGGTGTGGAGGAGAGTAATGGTGAGGCTGGGGCTATGGTGATCTGGCCCTGAGACGATGTGGAGGTGAGTAATGGTGAGGTTGGGGCTATGGTGATCTGGCACTGAACAGGTGGGGAGGAGAGTAATGGTGAGGATTGTGCTATGGTGATCTGGTCCTGGGTCGGTGTGGAGGAGAGTAGTGGTGTGGCTTGGTTTATTGTGATCTGGCCCTGAGACGGTGTGGAGGAGAGTAACTGTGAGTCTGTGGCTATGGTGATCTGGCCCTGAGACGGTGGGGTAGAGAGAAAGGATGAGGCTGGGGCAATGGTGATCAGGCCCTGAGACGGTGTGGAGGAGAGTAACTTTGAGTCTGTGGCTATGGTTATCTGGCCCTGAGAGGGTGGGGTAGAGAGAAAGGATGAGGCTGGGGCAATGGTGATCTGGCCCTGAGACGGTGGGAGGAGAGTAATGGTGAGGCTGGGGCTATGGTGATATGGCCCTGAGACGGTGTAGAGGAGAGTAATGGTGAGGCTGGGGCTATGATGATCTGGCCCTGAGACGGTGTGGAGAAGAGGAATGGTGAGGCTGGGGCTATGGTGATCTGGCCCTGAGACGGTGTGGAGGAGAGTAATGGTGAGGCTGGGGCTATGGTGATCTGGCCTTGAGACGGTTGGGAGGAGAGAAATGGTGAGGCTGGGGCTATGGTGATCTGGCCCTGAGATGGTGTGGAGGAGAGAATGAGTGAGGCTGTGGCTAAGGTGATCTGGCCCTGAGACGGTGAGGAGGAGAAATGGTGAGGCTGGGGCTAAGGTGATCTGGCCCTTAGATGGTGAGGAGGAGAGGAAGGGTGAGGCTGGGGCTATGGTGATCTGGCCCTGAGATGATTGGGAGGAAAGAAATGGTGAGGCTGGGGCTATGGTGATCTGGCCCTGAGACGGTGGGGAGGAGAGTAATGGGGAGGCTTTGGCTATGGTGATCTAGCCATGGATGTGGAGGAGAGTAATGGTGATGCTGGGGCTATAGTGATCTGGCCCTGAAACGGTGTGGAGGAGAGTAATGGTGAGGCTTGGCATATGGTGATCTGGCCCTGAGTCGGTGTGGAGGAGAGTAATGGTGAGGCTGGGGCTATGGTGATCTGGCCCTTAGACGGTGGGGTGGAGAATAATTGTGAGTCTGGGGCGATGGTGATCTGGCCCTGAGACGGTGTGGAGGAGAGTAATGGTGAGGCTGGGGTTATGTATATCTAACTATGAGACGGTGTGGAGGAGAGTAAAGGTGAGGCTGAGGCTATGGTGATCTGGCCCTGAGACGGTGGGGAGAAGAGTAATGATGAGGCTGGGGCTATGGTGATCTGGCCCGGAGACGGTGTGGAGGAGAGTGATGGTAAGGCTTGTGCTATGGTGATCTGGCCCTGAGTCGGTGAGGAGGAGAGTAATGGTGAGGCTTGGGCTATGGTGATCTGGCCATTAGAGAGTGTCGAAGAATGTAATGGTGGAGACATAGCGTGATGTGGGAGGCCAGCGTAGAGACGATTAGAGGGATCGAATAAATGGGGAAGGATTACTGGTACGATTGAAGGAAGAGAAGAAATGGGGACTGGTCTGGAGAGAGGTGAGCTTGTGTTTCGACCGGTTGGGGAATGTGAAGCGAGAAAGCTCATGCGGGATGCGTTGAAGCGGAGTGTTGTGGAGTGTTGGGGTGGAGAATGGTTACTGCGAAGGAAGAGAGAAGGGACTCGATAAGTGTAGGTTGCAGAAAAAGTGTCACGAAGGTGCAAAGTGAAGTGAACAAAAGCATTAATCATCTGACTGTCAGTAATGTCCTACTGGTCACCATTTCAGCAATACTAGTAATTTTTTTGGAGCGGCTCTACGTGACAGTACGTTATACCAGTTCCCAGAGTCAGGTTTTGCTGGGGAGGAGGGGGAGGGCCTTACACTGCGGAGGCCGATATTGCGCGTTATCACGCCCAGGTCGCATAATATTAGCGCCGGGGAAGATATTGGCAGTAAAAGAATGAAAGAAAATTCATAATATGGAACCCAATTGAGATGTTACAGTCTTGTAGTGGCAACCGTGAGGTGTGGTTGTGGCTAGTTTCCTCCTCTGCTCGATATAAATAGAGGAGATCCCTTTCATTTGCTGTGTTAAATATTATACATGACAAATATTAAATCGGCCATCTTAAGAAGGACATTCCAAAAATGTGAATAATCGCACCGGTGCAAACGAAGTGTGTTTGTGGTAGACAAAGTGGCCCATCGTGGGTGTAAGGGCAGAAATCAGCTGTGTGCCTGGCACTACCCTCCACAGCCGTGAAGAGAGGTAACAGCAAAGATTATGCCTTTCTCATTAAGTCCTCATGCTCTCTGCCTCACTAGGCCCACATTCCAAGCCTCACATCTCCTTCACTGGATTAACAGTCACAGTAAATGCACATTCCACAACTAAATCATTCTTCTTCTGTTTATCGTGTTGCCAGCTAAAGGATACAAACACATCTGTTTATCGTGTTGTCAGCTAAAGGATACAGACACTTCTGTTTATCGTGTTGCCAGCCCGAGGATACAGACACTTCCGTTTTTCGTGCTGCCAGCCCAAGGATACAGACGCGTCTGTTTATCGTGTTGCAAGTTAAAGAATATAGAAACTTCTGTTTATCGTGTTGTCAGCCCAAGGACACAGACACTCCTGTTTATCGTGTTGCCAACCCAAGGATACAGACGTTTCTGTTTATCGTGTTACCAGCCCATGAATACAGATACTCCAGTTTTTCGTGTTGCCAGACCAATGATACAAACACTTTTGTTTATCGTGTTACCAGCCCAAGAATACAGAAATTTCTGTTTATCGTATTGTCAGCCCAAGGACACAGACACTTCTGTTTATCGTGTTGCCAACCCAAGGATACAGGCGTTTCTGTTTATCGTGTTACCAGCCCATGAATACAGATACTTCAGTTTTTCGTGTTGCCAGACCAATGATACAAACACTTTTGCTTATCATGTTACCAGCCCAAGGATACAGACACTTCTGTTTATCGTGTTACTAGCCCAAGGATACAGACACTTCTGTTTATCGTGTTGCCAGACCAATGATACAAACAGTTTTGTTTATCGTGTTACCAGCCCAAGGATACAGACACTTCTGTTTATCGTGTTGTCAGCCCAAGGACACAGACACTTCTGTCTATCGTGTCGCCAACCCAAGGGTACAGATGTTTCTGTTTATCGTGTTGCCAGCCCAAGGATACAGACGTTTCTGTTTATCGTGTTGCCAGCCCAAGAACACAGATACTTCAGTTTTTCGTGTTGCCAGACCAATGATACAAACACTTTTGTTTATCGTGTTACCAGCTCAAGGATACAGACACTTCTGTTTATCGTGTTACTAGCCCAAGGATACAGGTACTTTCGTTTTTCGTGTTGTCAGCCCAAGGATACAGACACTTCTGTGTATCGTGTTGCCAGCCCAAGGATACAGACACTTCTGTTTAGCGTGTTACCAGCCCATGGATACAGACATTTCTGTGAATCGTGTTGCCAGCCCAAGGATACAGACACTTCTGTTTAGCGTGTTACCAGCCCATGGATACAGACATTTCTGTTTATCGTGTTGCCAGCCCAAGGATACAAACACGTCTGTTTATCGTGCCAGCCCAAGGATACAGACTTCTGTTTATCGTGTCGCCAGCCTAAGGGGACAGACACTTCTGTTTATCTCGCCCTGCCTCGCCCCATGTGAGCAGCGTCTCCTGCCCTCCCTCTGGACATCGTACCGCTGCTACGGGACTCCTCGACTTGACTCCGGACATCGTACCGCTGCTACGGGACCTCGCACCGCTGTTACGGGATACCGCTACTGCGGGACATCGCGTCAACAAAATAGCCGTCAATGCATGGTTACAATATCCGTCATTGCATGGTTAGGTCTTGATCACCTATATCAATACGTGAAAACAAGTGTATTAATTTATGCTCTATTGGTTTGATTTAGATTTAAATTTTTATCATAGCTGTGCCCATACTACCTGTCTGTTCCTTAGCTGTTATTTATTAGTATACTGACTTTAAACACTTCAAATGGAACTGGTTGTTGTCATCACACAACTATATTTGAAAACGTATTTCCGCACTTTTAGGATGCTCTGTTAGAATGTCACACTGTTAGGATGCAGCTCTGCTTCGTTTTTTTTAGCGGTGCGCGTGTACCTGCCTGTCTTTATCAGTATTCTAATGTGTCATTGGTATTCAAATAATCAGCATTTCCAAATTAAACCGGTTTGCAGTAACAAAATCCGATAGAATTTGGAGTGGGCAGTATCATTGCACTAAACTCTGAAACCATTATGTAAGCAGCCACCATTCGATCAAGAAAGATTATGTCCATTTTATGTTGTCAGTTTACTTATTGGGAAATTTGTACCGAAAAATATCTCAAATGAACTCAATACCCTAAAATCTATCCCGCAATAAGAAGTAACTTGCACTAACGTGCATCCGACGATTATTATCAAATCAAATCAAATCAAATCAATTGAAATCAAATCAAATCAATGAACGGGAGCACTACTGCTGAAGTTCAACAACAAGAATATATCGAATTTTTGTATCTGTTACTACTCCAGTTTCATTAGAATATAAAAGTAACAATAGGTTATACAAAATTATTTGTCTATGTGACTTTGCGTCAATAATAATCAAGTGGAAATTTCTGTGACATGAAAACTAGGAGCAACTGCATATGCTATTCTCTCTAAGAGTGCCCTCACGCTGCTCCATCCTCCCCCGCGCCCCTACAACCATTGTCAGAGTCGATCGTCTCCTACACCGCAACCGTATTCTAAGATGTTACTGGTATTATGATTTTCAACATTGGCAAATATGGCCGGTTCATCTATAACAAAACCACAAGTATCTTGTATCAGGTAGTATCATTTTATTGTACCACTTTACATCTTGCAGCTTAGAATCGAGCTACGATTTCACAACACCCCACTTACTGAATTGTGATAATTTTTTTGTCATTTTCTGATACTCCGCCGGTCATGTCTGGTACAAGGTTTGTGCCCAGAATCATGATATCACTCATTTATTGAGAAGCTGATGGGAGCAGCTACGAGTTAGTTTAGCTTTGAATTCAACCCAAATCCCGCAATAGAAAGTAACCTTGCGCTAACGCGCATCCGACGATATGAGCATCCGACTCTTATTTGTATTATTCCCGTTTTATCGACATAATCGTCACATCCTGAATCTAGTTAAAGTATTGCATTCATTTCTGCTGACTACACGAAATCACATAAAATGGATTTCAAGCTTTTGGTCCATTTTCCCACCGGTAAATTATATAACAGTCCTAGATGGTTCAGGCTAAGTTAGAATGTGGCATCTGCCACACATCGTACGCCCCCGAACTAATGGATTCTCAAAGTTCTTCTGGCTCTGCCAGGACTTTGCGTAGCAGTCCCTTAAATGGGAGATGCAAGACATTGCGCTGTAAGTTTTTTCAAGCGGCAGAAGAAACCAAACAACTGAAAGTACAAATCAGTCACTCCTCCGATAGCTTATCCAAAACAGAGACGGTCTCATCCAATGGCTCATCCATAACAAAGACAATCAACACGGATACCCGATTGCTAGCTGTTGAATTAAAATTGGGAAACGTGCTGAAACAATTTCACAAACTTAAAAAATCTAACAAGTAACGAATTAGCTGCAGTCAAAAAAACTATCGAGGACACCCAAAATCAAGTGAAAGAACTGCAAGTGCATCTAGACAACGAATTCGCCAAGAAGCTTTCAACTCTAGACGCTGCGACAAACGATCGTATTAAGCCGATAGAAAACTCAGTCAAAGATAACAAGGCACTGTACACAACTGTAGTTAGTAGGAGGCGGCCACGCTGTGACAATGTAACGCACGTTGGACCACAATCTCACCATTTTCGACTCAATACACGTAACCGATTCGGTGTATTGCCCGATGAAATGGACTCTCAGCATACAGAGGAAATTATTGTGATTGGTGATTACAATGTTACCTCCTTCAAATCAAATCAGCAAAAAGGGAGAATTAAACTGAAAATACTCGGCAAAGCTGATTTGGAAATTGACGAGGTCCAAGGCATAATCGCCGAGGAAAGGATACATTCGTCTAAGCGAATTATAATACAAGTCGGAGCTAAAGACGTGTCGCAGACGAAATCGACATGGAAAAAGTATGAAGCTATGCTAAACAACATCAAATCTTCACACGCGAACCTCCATGTCACTGGCATCCTGCCCAATCCGAACGAAAGTAGATACAAGTTAAGCAAGATGATTTTACTTAACAATCGCCTAGCAACTTTCTGCAAAGCCCAGAAAATCTCATTCTCGGATCATTGGGTTACGATGATCGACCCAGAGTACTATAGTTTTAATTGAGTCCCCATCAAGGCTCGCATTAACACGTATGAACATGATATAATTGAAAACATCCTTTGAAAAAATCGGCGCTGGACTTGTCAACAAAAATTAGTCAAAAAACGTAAACGATATCATACCACACTTCCGCCTGCAGTGCCCGACGAAACAACACAGCAACCTCCACCCATTTCAACACGAGATACACAACAAATACAATTGCCCATCAAAACACCACCACAGGTCATAGCAAAAAAGTTCCTGTTATCAATTCAGTCCGAGTTAGAGGCAGTTGCCGCAGCTCCGCTAGTACAACACGTGTAAACGAAAACGAAAGTCTTGGCTTCGACACAAGACCTCAGAGTATAAGCAAAATAATTCTAGCAAATCAAGTGAATGTGACTAAAGGTTTGTGGACAGTGAAAGGTACTCTCAAATGTTACCACGTGAACGCTAGAAGAATCAGAGACAAAATAAAAAAATTAGGTATCTTGCATTGAATGAAAGTATCAACATAATAGCAATCACAGAATCATGGATGAAATTGAGCTCCAGGTATTATGTAGGCGAATTTACTCTTCCCGGTTACTCACTTTTTCACTAAGATGGACATGGCCGAGAGGGCGGAGGAGTGCTGTTTCTCGTGAAAAAAAAAACTGCAAAGTTTAGAAGTCACCATTCCAAACAACACGCACGACATAGTATCAATCCATGTAGTCGGTTAACATATAAAATGTAAAATCACTCTCGTCTATTGCCCCCCTGAAAGCAAGGTTGCAGATGATATCGATCTTTACAAGCCCTGGTCGATGTTGTCACAACACAACACAGTATTGTGCTTGGCGACTTCAATATCCCCGACATTGATTGGGAATAAGACGAATGCACTGCTACTGGCTAACGTCTGATTGAGTTTGCAGATGATAAGTTCATGACCCAAATGGCGAAGACACCTACAAGAGGTAGCAATACTCTTGATCTCCTATTTTGTGCAAGCGACTCTTGTGTCACAAACGTCGTAGTAGGCGAAACAGTCGGAACTAGTGACCACAACTGTATCAGTTGTTTGATAGAGCTCGAGTTGAAAACATCAACAAACTGTGAAAAGTCCATAATTTCAGATTAGCTAATTTTGATAGCCTAAGAGAGTCAATAGCGTCAGCAAATATAACCCTCGGACAAGATGTCAATCAATTGCTTGACTATTTCTTGACTGCACTTAAAAATATCGAACATGAGCATATCCCGCGTAAAAACAGACGAAAGCGCGTTCTATCAGCCCAAGTACTGGAGAGGAGCAGTGCAGCGCCTTCATTCCCGAAAGAAAGTAAAGCATTCGATAAAGCAGAGACATCCACATGACGACGTAGCAAAAAATGAATACAAAATTAGCAAACGAGATCTAAAGAGGGTCCTGAAACGTAAGAAGAAAGATTATGAAAATGAAACTGGTGCCAATGCCAAACTAATCCGAAACAACTTTTTAGGTATATATTAAAAAATAAAATCAAAATCTGTAATAGGTCCTCTCAAGAACGATGACGGTTAGCAAGTAACTGACGACACCAAAACGAGTGTTCCACTCAATGAATTCTTTTATTCTGTTTTTCAGTCAGAGAATCAGGATATTCCCAATCATGAGGATATCATAGCGGCAAAACAAATTGATACCGTCACCACAGTGAACTATTCTCCGTTGAAGTTATTAAATATGTAGATAAATTGAACGTCACCAAATCTCCAGGTCCAGACCAAATTCATCCCAGAATTCTATAAGAGACTAGAAACGGATCGCCGAACATTCATCAAACAATTTCACCCAATCTCTCACTAATGGCACCTGTCCCTTGAAATGGAAAGAGGCCAATGTTACCACAATTTTCAAATAAGGGGACAAAAAGTGTCCCGGCAACTATCGTCCAATTAGTCTCACCTTAGTCATTGGCAAGTAAATGAAAAGTTTGATAACGGATAAAATTACAGAATTCTTGCAATCAAACAAATTGATTGGCGACTCCCAGCTGGGCTTTAGACACAACCATTCTTTGTCCTACGAATCTGCTACTCTTTTTAAGAAATATAATAGAAATCCTCGACACAAAATCTCCAATCGATATCATTTACCTTGACTTTGAAAAATCTTTTGATAAATTGATAAATTGCACAGCGTCGGTATTCCAGGCGAGCTTAATAACTGGATATAATGCTGGCTTACGGACAGACAGCAGCGAGTTGTACTTAACAGAGCTTCCTCCCCCTGGGTTAATGTTACAAGCAGCGTGCCTCAAGGATCGGTGTTAGGGCCAGTTCTTTTTATAATATTCATTAACAATCTCGATAGCAACGTACTCTCAAACATTAGCAAGTCTGCATACGATACTAAGATTGGAGGAAAAGTGCAAACTGAACTAGAGTTACAGCAGATCCAAATATACATGAACAAAATTGTTGATGGGTCAGAAAAGTGGCAAATGAAATTTAATGTAGACAAATGCAAAGTTATGCACATAAGTCCTCATAACCCCAAACAAGAATATTCAATGTCCAGAAAGAAACTCATTCCCGTCACCGAAGAGAGAGATTTAGGTGTCATCATTAGTAACGACTTAAAAAGCAGCAAGCAATGTAACGATGCTGCCAAGAACGGCAACAAAATGCTATCTCGCACTATCTGGTACAAAAACTAACACAGAATGCTCAAGTTATTTAATGCATTTGTTAGACCTCATCTTGAGTATGCCGTTCAATTTTGGTCTCCATTCCTTAGGAAAGACGTTAATAAACTTGAAAAAGTTCAACGTAGAGCTACCAATCTCATCCCCTCGCTGCGGAATAAATCGTACGAAGACATTCTTCGTGAACTCAATCTTTATTCGATAGAGAAACGTCGAGTCAAAGGCGACATGATAGAAGTGTGGAAAATTATGAAGGGTAAAGAAAACGTCGATCGAGCGAGCCTTTTCACTCTAGATACAAACGGAATGACTAGGAATAATGAATACAAAATTTATGGGAAACGTTTCTCACTTCACATCACGCGCAATTTCTTCACGTATAGTGTTGTCGAAGAATGGAACAAACTTCCAGCGGAGGTTGTAAACAGCAATACAATCAAAACGTTTAAGTCGCGGCTCGATATGTTCTACATTAATCGCCGTTAAATAGCTAAGCCGTCCCCTTTCCTGCTGTTATAAACAAAACAAAAATGTCACACGAAGCTCTCTTAGGCGTTCTACTTCAGAACTCATTCTCTTGAGATCAAAATGCAACCTAGTTTAGGCAAATAGGCCTCTTAGACGTTGTACTCCCGAACTAACCCTCTTGCTATCAAAAGGCAACCTAGTTTGGGCCAATAGGCCTGATGTTGTCTGCCTACACTTGTAAGCTAGTTGAAATTATGAAATTCATTAGTATATAATAATGTTTTGACCCTTATTAATAATTTGTTGCTCATTTTGATTTCCCGGCCCCGTGATCTCAAAATTCTAACCTCATTTAATCGCAATCTTTCAACCCCATGTATTCATGAATTCCACTCCCCACGTAGTCGCGTTTTCCCCACCTCATGTATTCGTGTTTTCCCAACCGCATGTATTCGAGATTTTTTCTAACTCCTAGTACTAGTGATTTTCCAACGCCAAGTATTCGTGATTCCTACCTGAAAATGGACGATGTCTTTAAGATCGTTGATAATAATATTGTAAATTACATCCTGCTCCATGAAATTTGAACCGGCGGCCCAGTAGAGATGAGCTATGCGAACCTTTGCTTTCGTTTTCGCTATTCAAATAATGAATTTGACATTGAACTTATGTGTGTTATATAATTGAATTGAAAACCAACTACCAGACGATGTAAATGATTGCTTTAATAATATTAGAATAATATTATTAGCAATTATGATGTCTAGGAGTTGAGATGAACTAGTTTTTGATATGCTGTATTGAGGAACTAGACGTAGTCCAACCTTGCGGAACGATCATGTCTTCCAACATCGTTTGTTACTGATCCAAAAATTACATACTTGGCTGATATCATTTGATTGAGCCACTAATGTTTCAGGGTTGAACAAAAAAACATTCAACATTCAATTTGGTGTCTGATTTTTTACACATACCGTCGCGACGAAAAGTTTGGTACTCACAAAGTTATCACTATACCAGCCGGATGATATGGTACTATGACCGTTTGTACATAAACATCAAGGGACCCTGAAGTTTGAGGTATTTACACTTGCGTCGAAAAGTTTTGTCAGCGCGAGGCAAGCTGGAGAGGAGGGGGTGAGGCGGGGCAAGTCTTGCCTTCGAGAGGTCCGAAAGATGAAGGAATGCAAAGTAAAGACTTGAAGAGACAGGATTTTAAAGAGTGTCATAAATAATGCATGAAAAACCTGCCCAGGGGCACAGAGGAGGGAGAAGATATCCGCTCCTCCTTAGGTTAAGGTCTGTGCAATCTTCTATCTCAGTAAGATTAGTGCACGTTAGTGATGCCTAAAAATACATTAATAGATAAAACTTCTCAAGGATCTACTACACGTTCTTATACGTTGGAAACTGTCGGGCATCAATTATGAAAAAGATGTTATGCTTGAAATCACGTTTATAAAGTTTACGATTTGAAAGTAGAAAAAAATATCGTAATGTTGTCAAAATTTTTCACAAAGGTCTTCAATTAATCAATGCATGACATGGGACTTTGAAACTGTAGGAAAAGAGACCGGTTGCGATTACATAGACTACAAGAAAAAGAATCGGCTTCTTCAACGTGTACTAATCAAATTTTTAACAATAACGTTTAATATCATTATAGTACCTTACAGGGTCTGCCTTGGCCGAGTGGATAGCGTATCCGACTGCAGTGTCAGCCTTTGATGCTGCATGTCACGAGTTCAAGTCCCGGCAAGAACACGGCGGTCTTGTGGCGGGGAGATTGGGTGCATTCCCCTTCTGTGTTAGCCTAACTTAGCCACCCTCCTGATTAGGGGGAACCGGGTGTATGATTATACTTACATACATTCACTTATGCCTCGCATTATACATACATATATGAGCACTCATGTCTTACAAGATCGTTCAAAGGAGGTATTTTTCGTGATAGTAGCTGCAAAGTTGTAGAGAAGAGCATTAAACGGAACACTAAATGTGGAAACAGATCACGCATGCACAATTAAAACATTAAAATTGTAAAGAAATACAAACAGTTTAAGCTTTCTTTGCATGAAAAGCAAAATAAAGTTTTCAGATTTCATATTCCATGCCATGATAGCTTCAAAATTGCTGATGGAGAGATAAAAATGTTTTCATGATTATTGGAAATCACAAAAATCTAATTTTACAACTTCCAATATGGTAGAGTATCCACGGAGCTTCCAATAGAGCTATCCACGGAGCTTCCAATATGGCAGAGTCATCCACGGAGCTTCCAAATTATGTCTTGCTTGTCATGACGGCGCATCAATTTATTTCTTGCGCATATCGGATTCATGCACTGCGCATCCCAGATATTTTTGGTGCAGCACAACACAGATGCATTTTGCGCGTTATAAGCTAGAGCGATGGGCAACCCAGAACACGGGTGGCTCATCTTCTATCCGACTCAGCATTAACTGAACAACATCCATCAGTTTGCCCTTCAATTACGTCAATAACAACAGTCTCTATCAGAATATCAGTGTCGGACGGATAGCCTTGACAGTGAAAGCAATGATATTCGAGTACGAATTTCCTGATTATTAGAAGTTGATACGGACAACAATGTGTTGTCAATCTACCTGCCTGATAACAGGAGGTGTGCATATTAAACAGGCTCAGGCTGAAGAAAGTTGAAGCCAAGAAGACACTTTGCAGAGAATTAACGTCCGTCTTTGGCTGCAGTCAGTCCTGGTGCGTGTCTGCATGATGCCCAGTAGCACCTTTTATTTTCCTCAGTGTGTCTGTTTAACTAGAATAGTAATAGGCTTTCAATGTTCAGCTAGATCCGGTCAGTGACAGTAACTAGAATAGTAACAGAATAGTAACAGGCTTTCAATGTTCAGCTAGAGCCGGTCAGTGACAGTAACTAGAATAGTAACAGAATAGTAACAGGCTCTCAATGTTCAGCTAGAGCCGGTCAGTGACAGTAACTAGAATAGTAACAGAATAGTAACAGGCTCTCAATGTTCAGCTAGAGCCGGTCAGTGACAGTAACTAGAATAGTAACAGAATAGTAACAGGCTCTCAATGTTCAGCTAGAGCCGGTCAGTGACAGTAACTAGAATAGTAACAGAATAGTAACAGGCTCTCAATGTTCAGCTAGAGCCGGTCAGTGACAGTAACTAGAATAGTAACAGAATAGTAACAGGCTCTCAATGTACAGCTGGAGCCGGTCAGTGACAGTATCGAGATTGCCAACCCATCCGCATCACGACAGCCTTTGAAGTTGTACGCACTTCCAGGCCACCACCATCAGGCAAGATTGCGTAATTTTCAGCACTGCTGCCGGTGGTCAGGGAGACAAAACCGACATAGTCACGACCATCGCAGTGTTTAGTAACGGTTAGATACAAGAAACATTCCGGGAACCCGGTGAAACATCTAGCAGAAGCAATCAAAGAAATCCTTTGCGGCCATTAGTGTTTAGTAGAAGCTGTCATAGGATACCAGTATCCGAGGTGGGTAAAGGAATGTGGAGGAGGAATTCATGGCTATCATAAGCGATTTGATAATCTACCAAGAGCGTTTAAGCTATTTCAAAGCTAGAAGCTAGAGGATTCTAATGACAACTAAAGTGTCGATCAGAAAACATTGCGGAAATCAATTGCTTTCACAACATGAGTTAGCGTTGGATACTATCGGTTTTGATAGGCTAGTTAAATGACATTGAAGATGGGGCAATCATTCCCTGCGGCATAACAGGTGCTCAATGAGTGGTCAAGACCGGCAATAATATTGTTGAACTGTAAATTGTTGTTGCAGTCGCCAGCAGCGTTCTTGACCTTTGCATCCTTTGAAGTCCTGCATGACAGTTCCAGTGATCAATTAGAGTCATTAGGAACAATGACGGGAGGGGAGGGGTGGGGGGGGCGTTTGCTGACCTAGTGCAAGGATCGAGGGCCGCTCATCAGAGCAAGAGCGATGTTTGAAATAGAAGGATGGTGTGCATCCTGCATGAAACCTTCAAATCAGCGAGTACTCCAACGTAAGACCGACATTGGATCGCTCACCTGTACGGCGCTGCTCAGCTCGCCCGTTGAATTACACCTTACTCGGCTGAAGTAGCGCTTGAGCTTGAATTCAAGAGCCGAGGGAGCCCTTAAGCTTGAATTTTTAGACTAAGCTGGAGCTTAAAATATGAATCATTAATAATAGTGTGAGCAAAATCTATTAAGAAGTAGACAAATTTGTGAAAAATGCTCATGTTTATGTCTGTATTTGCAGCTGACACACACATCGCCACGTCTTGGTTATGAACCCTCTCATTAGAGCTATCGGAGGCAAGCTTAGGCTTGTGGTGAGGTTAGAAACATCACGGCCCTGATTCCGTGATGTTTCACGGCACACGATCGTAGAATGGGGCTAGAATAGATCAACATGGGCGGATTGACAAACATAAATCATGCTTGTTATTTTTGAGCAGAAGTTGTTTTGACTGCTGATGCTGGCGGTAACTTCTTCACAGTCTCATTAGTCGTCGTCTTTCAGGGCTCTTTATCTGCACGAGATCTGCGTGTTTGGATTTACCAATAGAAAGACTTTCCGGGTTTAATTTGAGACAGTGCCTCCTGTATAAACTGAACACTGCTCGTTATGTCTCAGCATTGCTCTCTATGTCTCACTGTCAGCAGTGCTCTCTATGTCTCACTGTTAGCAGTGCTCTCTGTTCATCAGCAGTGCCCCTGTCAGTCAGTACTGCCCCAATATCTGTCATCTGTGCCCCGTGTCTGTCCCACCGTCAGCCAACAGTCCCCCTTGTCTACCGGTAGTGCCTCTCGTCAGTCAGCAGTTCCATATGTGTGTCAGCAGTGCCTTGCCTCGGGGCCACTGCCGTCGTTCCTGCAGCTAGTCATGCAAACAGCGAAAGACTCTCTGTTGCCGTCCTCACGGTGTGAGACAAATTGCATTCAAATGCTCCTGAATTAAAAATAACTCCTGAAAAAAAGCTAACTTCAATTTTACCCTCTTAATGATGCAGGGAAACACAACACAAAAAACACCATTTGCTGTTATCTCAAATCTTTAATTCTCTGCTGCTGCATGGCGAGAATAATAGGCTTTGCTTCACTATTGACGCTGCGCGTTGTGACTCCATCGTCGCGCAAGCAGTTGTTGTGTTGTTGAGGGCAGTGTGTCGAGATCACTGTGTAAAAGACAGAGTGTGGAGGGCAGTGTGTCGAGATCACTGTGTAGAAGACAGAGTGTGGAGGGCAGTGTGTCGAGATCACTGTGTAGAAGACAGTGTGTGGAGGGCAGTGTGTCGAGATCACTGTGTAGAAGACAGAGTGTGGAGGGCAGTGTGTCGAGATCACTGTGTAGAAGGCAGTGTGTGGAGGGCAGTGTGTCGAGATCACTGTGTAGAAGACAGAGTGTGGAGGGCATTGTGTCGAGATCACTGTGTAGAAGACAGTGTGTGGAGGGCAGTGTGACGAGATCACTGTGTAGAAGACAGTGTGTGGAGGGCAGTATGTCGAGATCACTGTGTAGAAGACAGCGTGTGGAGGGCAGTGTGTCGAGATCACTGTGTAGAAGACAGTGTGAGGAGGGCAGTGTGTCGAGACCAATGTGTAGAAGACAGCGTGTGGAGGGCAGTGTGTCGAGATCACTGTGTAGAAGACAGCGTGTGGAGGGCAGTGTGTCGAGATCACTGTAGAAGACAGCGTGTGGAGGGCAGTGTGTCGAGATCACTGTGTAGAAGACAGCGTGTGGAGAGCAGTGTGTCGAGATCACTGTATAGGAGACAGCGTGTGGAGGGCAGTGTGTCGATATCACTGTACAGAAGACAGCATGTGGAGGGCAGTGTGTCGAGATCACTGTGTAGAAGACAGCGTGTGGAGGGCAGTGTGTCGAGATCACTGTGTAGAAGACAGCGTGTGGAGGGCAGTTCCAAAGAAATTGACAAGAACTTTCGCGCGTATGGTTACGAGCAACATTAGAAGGTATCAGCACTACTTATTTTGCGCTCATGATATCAAAAGTAAGTTATAATGCGAAGTAACAATGCAAGAAAAACAATCTAACTTGGCGGGGTGAAGGTCACACACTATGGGATTACACCTAGGGGGAGGTAAACTATTATGGGGGTGGTAAATTATTCAAAATGTAAGGATTTGATGATAATATAATGTTTTTAGTGGCTCTGTCAATAGAACATACTCCGCCCATAAAAATGAAATTTGGAAAATGCTTTATTGATGAAGATTCTATTGTTAGACGTTTCTTAATGTCATTAGAGGGAAATCCTATTATAGATGCATTCCAATTAATATTGTGATCCGGAGAATGAACATGATTGAAAATTGCGCTACTTTGTTTAGCGTAACGGACATGGCTTTCATGCTCCTCGAACCTCGCTGCAAGGGTCCGACCAGTCTCACTGATATAAACTCCAGGACAATAGGAACAAGGGACCACATAAACACCTGACCCATCATCTGAGTTACAAGGAGGCTTAGATCTAACTCATTTTGACCGAAAGAAAGAACAATTCTTCCATGAAACGCTAACGTCAAGAGAATTTAAGATAGGCTCAAGGAGTTCCCTACAAACTTTGTTGAAAGGTAATGACAAAGTTTTCATATGGTCATCACGAGGTTGAGGAGCAGAAGCAGTGTGAAATGTTCGTTTAGCATCAGAAAGTGCACGCTTTATGAAATGACTAGTATGATAATTCATCTTCAAAAAAATGGGATCACAAATCTTAAGTGCTTAAGTGCGTTACTAATGATGACATCTAAATCTCTCTCATCGGTGTTGATGGCAGAGACTACTAATATGATCGTGTCTGTTCAGCAACACTATTTACACGCCTTTGAGCAATGTATTTTGGCCAATCAACAACAAAACAGACAAATTCAACTCTAGATAACAAAAAGAAATATAAATGCAAAGGCAAATGTGATATTTTTTATTTATTTTTTGTTGAACATAAGCTTTTGTTGTTCTATGTTGTAAGTTCTTTGCAGGGAAGCAGAACGATGAGAGGCTGATAACGGCCTTGAACAGAGATGTGCGATAGATATATTATTCCAGTTTCGGGACGTGTGCTCTTATGAAAAAATTTAAATGAACTCTGGAAAAATCCAAAACGTTCCGCTAAAGGTGTACGAAGATACGATGACATCGAACGTTTAACAACTATTGTAGTTGCGGTTATGCCGCATTGTAGTTGCGGTGTACGAAGATACGATGACATCGAACGTTTAACAACTATTGTAGTTGCGGTTATAGAAAAACTTCGAGGAAAGGAGCACTCGACGAGCTTTTCATACAAATTTAAACTAATAACATACGAAAAACTCAATATTCTGCGGTGCTCTTTCCTTTTGGTTAATGCTGATACCAAGTTTCTATCCATTCAGCTGAAGATGAATTGTCTGTACTCTTTCAGGTTAGCACTTTTACCTTTCAGGAAATTGGAAATAGTAAATCAATATTAAGCCACCCTCGACTGCCAGGAACAACAATGAACCCGACCGGACCATATACCCTCGACTGCCAGGAACAACAGTGAACTTGACAGGACCAAATACCCTCGACTGCCAGGAACTACAATGAACTCGACAGAACCAAATACCCTCGACTGCCAAGAACAACAATGAACTCGACAGGACCAAAAACCCTCGACTGCCAGGAACAACAATGAACTCGACAGGACCAAATACCCTCGACTGCCAGGAACTACAATGAACTCGACAGAACCAAATGCCCTTGACTGTCAGGAACTATAATGAACTCGACAGAACCAAATACCCTCGACTGCCAGGAACTACAATGAACTCTACAGAACCAAATACCCTCGACTGTCAGGAACTATAATGAACTCGACAGAACCAAATACCCTCGACTGCCAGGAACTACAATGAACTCGACAGCGACAGGACCAAATACCCTCGACTGCCAGGAACTACAATGAACTCGACAAGACCAAATACCCTCGACTGCCAGGAACAACAATGAACTCGACAAGACCAAATACCCTCGACTGCCAGGAACAACAATGAACTCGACAGAACCAAATACCCTCGACTGCCACGAACAACAATGAACTCGACAAGACCAAATACCCTCGACTGCCAGGAACAACAATGAACTCGACAGGACCAATACAAACATTTTCGAGGAGTGCCCTAAATATCCCTGTTTTATTTTGACGACTAATTAAATGTGCTCCCTCACCCAAAAAAATATCGCGCACGAAAAGAAGACCTTTGCGTTGGAACATCTCTCATCGGAAAGTAAAATAGTCTCAGAAAATACCACTAGAGAAGAGGGGCTGGGACTCCGGAGGGGTGGGGAGGATGGGCGAATTCGCCTTTTTTTCAGAAAAAAAGGATATATGCGGAGGGGAGAGTTGGAGTGAAAGCGAGAGATAGTTCACCTCCACCCTACCTCCGGCATGAAATGCATGGCAGTGGTAGGCTGGCATGAATTGCATGGCATTGGTAGGCTGGCATGAATTGCATGGCAGTGGTAGGCTGGCATGAATTGCATGGCAGTGGTAGGCTGGCATGAATTGCATGGCAGTAGTAGGCTGGCATGAATTGCATGGTATAGAGGTAGGCTGGCATGAATTGCATGGTATAGAGGTAGGCTGGCATGAATTGCATGGTATAGAGGTAGGCTGGCATGAATTGCATGGTATAGAGGTAGGCTGGCATGAATTGCATGGTATAGAGGTAGGCTGTCATGCTGTTCAGAAGGTTACGCAGACTGTCTAGTTGGCGCATTTTTTAAACGTTTTGTTTCTATGTGAAACAAATCGAGCTCCAGCAGTTGAAATTTCAGGATAATATTCAAGTTAATGTGTTGGTCAGCTGTCTTGGTTCATGTGTTGGCCAGCTGTCCTAATTCATGTG
Organism: Gammarus roeselii; assembly: GCA_016164225.1. Taxonomy (NCBI): domain Eukaryota; kingdom Metazoa; phylum Arthropoda; class Malacostraca; order Amphipoda; family Gammaridae; genus Gammarus; species Gammarus roeselii. The sequence goes on from SDVV010000593.1 coordinate 22,638, forward strand.
TTGGTCAACTGTCTTGGTTCATGTGTTGGCCAGCTGTCCTAATTCATGTGTTGGTCAACTGTCTTGGTTCATGTGTTGGCCAGCTGTCCTAATTCATGTGTTGGTCAGCTGTCCTAATTCATGTGTTGGTCAGCTGTCCTAATTCATGTGTTGGTCAGCTGTCTTGATTCATGTGTTGGTCAGCTGTCCTGATTCATGTGTTGGTCAACTGTCATGGTTCATGTGTTGGTCAGCTGTCCTGATTCATGTGTTGGTCAGCTGTTCTGATTCATGGGTTGGTCAACTGTCTCGGTTCATGTGTTGGTCAGCTGTCCTGATTCATATGTTGGGAAGCTGTTCTGATTCATGGTTTGGTCAACTGTCTTGGTTCATGTGTTGGTCAGCTGTCCTGATTCATATGTTGATAAGCTGTCCTGATTCATGTGTTGGTAAGCTGTCCTGATTCATGTGTTGGTCAGATGTCCTGATTCATGTGTTGGTCAGCTGTCCTTATTCATGTGATGGTCAGCTAAACAAATAGTCCGATGAACAAATAGTTTGGATGATTGTCCACTGAACATTCTAGATTAGATTAGGGTAAGGAAAACAAACGAGCACGAGTGCTCATTTCGAGTCTTTCCTTTGAAAGAAGTGAAAGATGAGTGGGGGATAGTCAACGAGGCTTTAGAAACTCACGCACACATACAGAAAAAGGATGGTTGGAAGGACAGAAAGGAGAAGGAACACCACCACTTGCACCACTACCTACTACAACCACCCCACTACTACCCGAGGCATTTCAGCCCCGGAGAAGAAAGGCTCGAGTGTCAGGACGACAGTTCAGGATCGGTGCGTAGTCGACGGAACCATTAGTTCGGAGCAGCCTGGGGATTTTTATACACATCAATACGATTGTCACGCGGGATGATCGTCAATACGATTGTCACGCGGGATGATCGTCAGAAACGATTGTCACGCGGGATGATCGTCAGAAAGGGAGATGATCTCGATATCCTAACTGTGATCCCTCATGTAAACGAACATCAGTTTTTGTGGCTTCACATATCGCGCGCCATCAAGATCTCCTTTCAGCAGTGTGTGTTGAACGCCGGTGAAGTCACACTATATACCCTAGAATAATAATAATAATTGTTTATACCCTATGAAATGAAGAATAACCATGGACCTCATTCAGTACTTTTGGTTTATGTTAGTATCACTAGGAGTGCCTCGCGTGTGGTTATGGTTATATTTGAACCAATTATTCTTCAGGGTAACTGACAATGGTACATATGCACATGCAGGGTGATAACGCGTTTTTAAAACAATTTAACCACTATAAAATAGACATCATATGACATTTTAAACTTTGAAATAATGAAATCGATTGAAAAAGAGTGGACTTCACGTATTTTAATACACCAAATGACAAAAAAATAAATTACAACTTCGAAATGTGACCCATTCTTTTTAATGTAAATCTGATCCCTCCGAACGAAGCGCGCAACCGCACGTCGAAATTTATTCCTTGCTCATTTCTGCGCGCTGGTGGGTTTTGTGCTGATTTCGGGGAGAGTTGTGGGAAGCTGTTGTGTGTGTGGGTGTTGAGAGGGCTGTCTGACCATCTTCTGGTGGGAGGAAGACTACGAGTGGAACAGAGGTGGAAGGAGGAACAGAGATAGTGAAGGTGATTGACTGAAAGTGTCAAGCAGAGCTGATGAGTTCCAGCAGCTGCTGAAGGTGGACTCAATTGTTGTGTGTTGTCGGTGAGTTGTTTGAGAGAGTGTATGTATAGACATATGTATGTATAGACATACAGCCGTTTCCCCCGAGTTAGGAGGGTGGCTAAGGTAGGCTGACACAGAGGGGGGAGGCGCCCAATCTCCCCGCCACAAGACCGCCGTGTTCATGCCGAGGCTCGAACTCGCGACATGCAGTACTAAAGGCTGACCCTTCAGTCGGATACGCGAACCACTCGGCCACGGCGGCCTCAACCACTCGGCCACGGCGGCCTTTTGAGAGAGAGCAACTGAGATAATTTCGAGAGAGCAATGACGGTGCGATTGACGAAGAACAGTGTAGCTTCAGGTGTGGTAGACGATGTGCCGATCAGAGTTTTACTGTGAGACAAGCTTGTAAGAGGTACCTTGCGGATGGAAATTATGTGTTGTAGGCCATCATGGATCTGGAAACGGCCTACGATAGGGCCAACAGGAAGCCGCTGCGGAGGGTTCTGTGAATGAATGGAGTAGGCGAGAAGTTGATGGAAGCAATTCAGAGTTTCTATGTTAGCAACCGAGCATGAGTCAGATTGAAGAGCGAGGTGAGTGATAGGTTCACAGTGAAAGTGGGACAATGTTGCGTTATGTCTTCCTCGATGTTCAATCACTACATGGAAGGAGTGATCATTGAGATGAAGCGAGTGTGATGAGTAGAGGCTTAGCGCTGTTGGGAGACAATGGCCGAATTTGGCTGTTGAGTAAATTACTATTGGCGGATGATACGGCAATGGTGGCAGATTCAAGTGAGAAGTTGTGTAGGCTAGTTTCGGAGTTTGGTGGAGTGTGTAATTGGTGGAAGCTGCGAGTTACCGTGGGTATAAGTAACGTAATGAGATGTTCAAGGAATGTCGATGGGAACAAAAATGAGAGTCCTCTTTAATGAAGAATGATTGGAGAATGTTCAATGCTCTTAGTACCTGAGCGCACCTGAGCAGACGACTATACTAGTGGAAACAAAGGGGAAATCGCGAGTAAAGGAAAGGTGTGAAGTGTTGGGTGCACCGAAGAATGTAATGAGCTATGGGACGTTGGATTTGGAAGCAAAGTGAGGGTTGTTTGAGGGGTAGTTGTCTTACCGTGTTCTACGGGACTGATACGTGGGTGGGGAATGTCCGAAGTGACACTGAGAGGATATGATAAATAATGCCGCCGCTTGAATTAGAACGGGGATGGTGAGGAAGTGATAGGAGACTGTAGATTCACGTGTTTTGAGGTGCCTCGGGAACATAATGAAGATAGATGATGGAAGATTGGTAAAAATTATGATGAAGCGAAGGTAAAGGGACTAAAGGTAGACTGATGTTAAGGTGAATAGATTGGAGGGCAGCAGGCTTTTGGAAGGATAAATATGAATGTGGAGGAGGAGAGAGAGTGTGTAATGAATAGGCGCGAGTGGTGAATGGTTGTGAACGTATGAGATTTGACGCTGCCCTGATGTGCTTGCTCGCCTCAGTAGTCTCGTGGAGAAACGGGATGGACGTGGGTGGGGGAGTGCCTGGTTACTATGACACAGCAGGGTTAAACAAGTTAACGCTGTCGGCTCTTGCTGTTGACACTGATCTCAGACCTCACAAATGTCCCGCAGTGTGTGTCGCGGGGACCTGGCCGAACTTTACCGTCGGCCACGCGCCTTTCGGGGGCATTCGACCCAGTGTCTGTATCTGCATCTGTGTTTCTGCTGCGAATTCGCTTAGCAGTTTCTTTAGGCATTCAATTGTCCTTGGTTTGCGTTCGTGGTCACTGGATTCACTTTCTTCCCAAAACCAGTAGTCAAGCGGGCTGAGGTCGAGGCTATGAGCGGACCAAGGATGGCTCGTAAGTCGGCTGAATGCTACAGTTGCAAGCATTATCCGAAGAGTTTAAATCAGTAGTCGAGTTTATAGCAGTAGTCGAGCGGGCTGAGGCCGAGGCTATGAGCGGACCAAGGATGGCTCGTAAGACGGCTGACTACTACAGTTGCAAGCATTATCCGAAGAGTTTAAATCTGAGGTCATTAGAAAGGGACCCTTGCCTCGCTGACATTCAATTTATGTCATTTGATGCATTGAAATATATAATGTCTGCCCTTTCAAATAAATTCCATTAAAATTGCCTAACATGTGTATAGTTTTTCAAGTGAAAGGCTTATCCATCCTAACACTTACCGTGCATGAATAGACGTACTATGATGTTAAATTCTTTTTCTGGCCTAGATGCCCACATCGTTAGTCAGAGTGGCATTGTCATGACCCCCAGCAGGTGATTAGGCCTAGCTCGGCCAGTCACTAAACTCGTTAAGAGAGACCAGGCTGAGACCAGGCACTGTCCGAGACGTGCGTCCCATCACTTAATCCAGATACGAGGGGTGCATGGGGGAGTGATGGAAGGGCCGTTAGAAGGGGAGGGAAAGGAGAGTAGGGGTAGGGCAGGCAGTTGAGAGCCCCTTGGCAAGTGACCGCAAACTCGACTAACTCGGATGGATGGCTAAAGTGACGGTAGTAATGGCAGAGGGTACGAACTGGGCCAGCGTCTGGCCATTAAGTGGGTTTATTGCGTTGATGAGTCGGTCGCTCGTAAAAGTCCACTTTTCGAACCAAAAAATGTAGTCCTTTTTTGTGAGGCCTTACACTAGGAAGCTCGGCAGCTCGGACGCGCTCGATTAACTGATGACTTTATTACATCACAAGCAGACCAGAGAAAGCTGTCGGGCTATGCTGCTGACGCTGATCTCCTACCTCACTCCTACATGAAGAGCTAAGTTTTGGCATAAATGTGAGGGCCACTCCCCGTCAGGAGGATTTGGCCTTGTGTCTGCATTTGTGGTTCAAGCGTCACACGCAACCTCTCCCACTGGATGTTAGTAAAATCTGGGGTTTTCTTTGCCGTAAAGGCATTGCTATTTTAGCACAAGGCAGTGTAGTCTTCAGGTCCAGTTAGCGCCCAATTTGCTACTATCATGCGAGGAACAGGTTACAGGGAGATGAGGAAATAATATTGTATTCACGGATATCGTCATGTAAGTCATACACAAGTAAATTGTTTTGGTGGCTCGCCAAAGGCTCTCGGCCGAACTCGCACGCACTAAAGGCGATCCATCGGCGAAACAAAGTTGATGCATTGATGCTTGGTTTCAGGTGACCAAACACACAGTCGACCGCCTGCAGAAAAGAAACAATGATAGCGCAACCGTAACTTATTATTGTCTGCATGTGGACACCGATGGCAATAATGTCGTTGTACCAAGAGATTTAAACCCAATTCTGATAATCTTACAGAATCTCACTGAAGCCACGGGCGTGCCAGCTACTCTATTATAGAAGTGACGTCATCAACAAATATTGGTTGAGCCAAATAAACTCACTTGGAGATCTCAGAGGGACATAACGTCATAGCTATTCACCGTAAATTATTTATTCTTCAATTGCATATTAAAATGTTAACATTCTCCACTTTCCCTTCATTCTACCATAGTATCTCCCATTTCCCCGAGTGTGCTCCCGGCCCTACGTGCAGTCCCCACGTGTCCCGCGTCCTTTCAGGAATTTTAGAAAGGCTTCGAAAGAGGGCGCTTTTATTTGCTGAGGCCATTGTGGGGCTAGGATTGTTTGCCGCACATAGTGCCAGAGGGATGGTCGAGGGAAAAGCTCGGACACCTCCGCTGCTGCTAAGCGTTGCAGAGAACATGGCGAGAGAAAATATTAGAACGTTGCTGTTCAGCAATTCTGCAAACAGTGCGAGGGATAACATGTCATGCAAAGCTATGGCGCGAAAACGGCGAAAGAAAATAAAAGGCTGTTGCTGCAAAACGATGGCAACAATCATGCCGATATAAATCATTGAAACGTTGCCGAGAGACCGATGGAGCGGACGGGGCAGAAAACAACTTAGACTGTTGCTGACAAGTAAATCTGTGAACAAATAAAAAAATCTCCCAGAACGCCTCCTTGCATGGCGTGATATGCTTACCCTTGATAGTGTTTTTGGTGGACTCTTTATGATAATAGGTTAGAACCAAGCCCTTAAACGTATAGATAAACAGTGACGGAAAAATATTAGGCGCCGTATTGAATCGAATAACAATGTAGCCATAATTGTTCTAGAACCTGACTAAAAAAAGGTCCTGTTCAAAAATGGCACATTTTTTCTTGTAATACGGCTTCCATGGCGAGCAGCTTCATACTGTTAGGATTGACGTGTAATACAATTGTTGGGAATATTAATACTTGAATTCTTATATTCGGAGATAGTTTTGAATGTTGAAACAATTGAGCAAAAAAGTAGCGCCTGCAGCTTGGAAATCTCTGTTGCTCAGGATACATGGCATTGGAGATGAAGGAAGAGGGAATACCAACGCCGACCCTCAGAAATGTTCGATGCAAGGCTTGACATAAGACCCACATTTAAAAAACGCAAATCTTGACGGCGTAGTTTTCTGGAATATGCGGTTTCATATTTTTTTTTGTAGATCAAGGGAGAGGTACCAACGCAGATTCAAATTCAGACGCGAGGCCGAATTCCCAAGAAGAGGGGTGGCCAACTGCCTGGCGATTCTCACACTCCTCTCATGCTAATCACATACATACCGCAAACTAGCCCTATACCGCAAATGGTCCGGCCCGAACCCCGCAACAATGTTCTGGTCAGGAATGATGTCTGAGATCTTAGTTAGCCGAAGGACCAGACTACTTTTAGAAGTTTACCCCAGCTGCAACACACTCGTCGTGCCCTCGCCAACCCACATCCTCTCGAGATTATAATCACTGTCCACTTGTCCCGGCGTATCCACATAAGAACCCATGTACATGATATAGAACTTTTTTCTGGATTCCTTGGCAAATATGACTCCCTAACACATTTGACTGTTCAAACGAATAAGAGTACTGCTATGAGTGGTTTCAAAATACTTGCATACTGAATGTCTGACCTCTATACCATACCCATTCAATATTTTTCGATGATTTAATGTGTATTCTAGCTTCAATGTATACATTGTGAAACGAATTTACACAAAAAACATCGTAAATGAAGGCTATGCTTATTATTCATTTAATTATTATAGCACTCTTGCTTCCCGGTTCATAGGTCTAAGTTAGAATGGTGTTGTATTGGTCGAGTATTCTTAGCTGGTGTTCTGTGGGACCTCGATGTTGGACTGATGTCTGAGAGGCATCTTGGAATATTGATAGGTCTGAATCTCAAAGGATCAGTATCATGAAGTGAGCTTTTGCGATTGTAAGGTCGTCAGGCTCATCATTTGCGATGTTTTCTCCGTTAAACAATTAATATAAGGTCTTCGCTCTAGTATTGTTTAACTGCTTGGAATGTTGCTTCTCTGTCAGCTCTACGGCACTTAATATTGGGGTTCAGGTGGTAATTTTATACGAAGTGGTGATTATTTGTGCAAATAGGGTCATTGTTACAGAGTGTCTGCCTCTTGTATCTTGTATTTGGGTTATTGTCACAGAGTGTCTGCCTCTTGTATCTTGTATTTGGGTCATTGTCACAGAGTGTCTGTCTCTTGTATCTTGTATTTAGGTCATTGTCAAAGAGTGTCTGCCTCTTGTATCTTGTATTTGGGTCACTGTCACAGAGTGTCTACCTCTTGTATTTTGTATTTGGGTCATTGTCAAAGAGTGTCTGTCTCTTGTATCTTGTATTTGGGTCGTTGTCACAGAGTGTCTGTCTCTTGTATCTTGTATTTGGGTCATTGTCAAAGAATGTCTGCCTCTTGTATCTTGTATTTGGGTTATTGTCACAGAGTGTCTGCCTCTTGTATTTTGTATTTGGGTCATTGTCAAAGAGTGTCCGTCTCTTGTATCTTGTATTTGGGTCATTGTCACAGAGTGTCTGTCTCTTGTGTCTTGTATTTGGGTCATTGTCACAGAGTGTCTGCCTCTTGTATCTTGTATTTAGGTCATTGTCAAGGAGTGTCTGCCTCTTGTATTTTGTATTTGGGTCATTGTCACAGAGTGTCTGCCTCTTGTATCTTGTATTTGGGTCATCGTCACAGAGTGTCTGCCTCTTGTATCTTGTATTTGAGTCATTGTCACAGAGTGTCTGCCTCTTGTATCTTGTATTTGGGTCATCGTCACAGAGTGTCTGCCTTTTGTATCTTGTATTTGGGTCATTGTCACAGAGT
>SDVV010000594.1:0-30487 GCA_016164225.1 Gammarus roeselii
AGAGAGAGAGAGAATTTTTTTTCAGTGAGATTTCAGTAGGGCACCTCCAGGAAATTTTGTTGCACTAGGAAACCGGCGTTGGTATAGAAATTTTTTGTTCATGAATAGAAATTTTTTGGTAATGTCCGTCTTTTTTTTCCTTTTTCCCTCGTGACACGAAGGGAAGAAGAAATAAAAAGAGACTAGTATCGTGTCGACAGTGCTCGTCCATGGGAAGGGACTCACTGATTCAACAGATGGATGTTATACCCATTTCTTTCCTTTCTTTTCTCTCTCGACAAGGTGGGTAAAAAAGTATAGATATAAATATCATCGCGTTGGCAAGGTCTCTTTGCAGGAAGATACTCATGGCCTCAATAGAAGATGATATCTGTCAAATCTACGTCGTAACCTAATGTTGCTAACACAATTGTCTACGGCGTACCGTAGAGTCCTGGTGCGGGTTTGATTTCGGCATATCATGGGGTGTGAGGATGAGTCCCCCGCAGACTTCACCCGCACTAGTTCGCATTTGTTGTATATAACTCCCATTTTTCTCCTTTCTTTTCTTTCCCACAGGAAGGTTAGAAAAGTATAAAAAAATATATTATCGTGCCGGCAAATTCCTCCGTAGGAAGATATTCCTCCGTAGGGAGATATTCGTTCGAACCTAGGCCGTATCACAGAGTTGAGCATGAGCTCTCCTCTTGATGCGGGTTCGATTTTCGTATATCATGGGATGTGGTGGTTGTTGGCATAGTACCACATAGGAATATAATAAAAATAATGAGTAAATGTATATGGTATCCCTCCAAGTCTTCACCGCCGCATCGAGTTGAGCAAGCCTTCCTTCTAGGCGGTGTCAATTCCAAGGATATTACAGTCCATGCATTTGCTTGTCCCGTTAGGACAGCAGACAGCCTCGTAGGCTAGCGGGATGTGCGAATGCGAGTGCCGTTACGGACTTACACCCAGTACCGGTGGCCCTGACGTGGGTTCAAGGGTGGATGCGAATCGCCGTAACAGCTCTCATCCGGTGCCTTTGAATTCCTGTAGGAATGATCGTTACCGAGATATTATCTGTCTGTATTTACCTAGAATGCAGTATTATCAGTCTGTCTGTACCTGCACCGTAAATGGTAGAAAGTATTCCGTTTCGTTATGGAGTTTTTTAGTAGCTTAAGTTGGTTAGCAATAGCAATCATTACATTGTTACTTAAAATGAAATTATGAGTAATAATTAACAACTACTACTATCAGTCTTGCGTCAACCTTCGTAGCGAACGCATGTGCGCAGCTCCTATCACCAGGACGGTAAACTCTCTCCTGCTAGGCTTTGGTAGGCAGTTGCATGCCCCTCGAAGGGTCGCCAGATTCCCCTACGCTAGGCTGTAACATCTGGGTCTTTCCTATCCTCCCTTTAATTTCGACCTCAGATGCTGATAGAGCGACGGTGGGGTGTGAATCCCGAACCTTTGGCTTGAGGGAGGCGATACAGACTGCCGCACCTACGGAGCTCTTTTCAGTCGGTCAAGTAAAACCATTTGTAATCAGCAGAAGGGAACTGCTATGATTGATTTGCTTTGCTTTGCATTCATCTCATACCCGCGTATGAAGTAACTTTGCGTCACTACCGCGCCACCAACTCGCATGCGAATTAGATCCGATTAGAACCGCTCATATCCGTATCCGTAAATTTCAAATTAGCACCGCTTAGAATCGTCAATATCCGTCACCGTAAATTTATGTGTATAAATACTGAGTTTGGGTAAGCATGCTATCACTTGTTTGATATCGCAAGTTTTTTATTTGAACTCGTGCCCGTAAATGTTTCACCGTTTTAGGCACATGCTACTTATCATCCCATTTATATTTATCATCATCATCAAACTGTTAACTTTTTGGATCCGATTTAAAAATATATACATCGCAAATAGTCTATCCTCTCCGGAAAATAAGCTAGAAGTGTTTCAGCTGAGTGTCCTAGAGGGCTCACCTCCCTTACTGCAGAGAGCATTCTCCTCTTGCCTTAGCGGGAGGTCTACCCTTCTCTGCATGAACCCTGTACAAGGACCCGCCGGTTACCTTTTCCAGCATTCGTGCAGTACCTCAATTCAATTTCAACAGTGCATATTTCATATATGTTACTTTTTCATTGTAAATATCAATACAACATTATCAATGTGACAATAAAATCATACAAATCTAAATTCAGAAATTTTGCAACATTTGCATAAAGAAACATAAATAATGAACAAAACTAAATGCAATTGTCGTCTGACATCAGTTTATGGAAAGTAACTGTGCAATAATAATGGAAAGTGAACGTAAAATAATACAAGTATCAAATAAATAATTCATACATTTCATTTATCCCCTGTAAATAGCATGATAATTATTTCTTAGCTAAAAAATATTTCACGTTAACCTGAGTTTAGTTTAGTTTTCATCTCAAGATAGACTAAAATAATCACCCGCAAAAACTCATCACTGCAGATCATACTTAAATCACCCGAAAAAAACATATGTAGCTCATCTGAAAATGAAAATCCTCTCATCCCGCATCTAGTTAAACTTTTTATTCACATATCTGCTGTTTAAAAAGATAATGAATATAGCACTTTGTCTTTAATTCCCGGTTTGTAGCTGCTCATTCAACAAGTCCATGATGACTACTGCTGCAAAACTAGAGTGTGTAATTTTCCGCCAATAGTACACTCCCGAACTAATGTATTGTGGTAGCTCTTCTAAGCAAATGCGTAATACGGCTCAAAGCATGCAGTGCAAAATAGCAAGCTGTAAATTCTGCCAACATGCCGAAGACATTAAACAACTGAAAGCACAGTTAACTCATGCTTCTGGTGGCCCACCCAATGCAGATACAGTTAACGCAGATACATGGCTGCTCGCTGTTGAATTCAAACTGGAGAGTGTGCAGAAACAATTTCGCGAACTCAAAGATATGATAAACAGCTAAATAGAAGCAACAAAAAAAATGCTGAAACTACCCTGTATCGGGTCAATGAACTCCAGGTGTACTTAGACTCAGAATTGGCAAGGAAACTTAAAGCTCTAGACTCAGCGACCAACGACCGTATCAAATCGATAGAAAAAAGGTCAGCAGTTCTGAGACACTCTACACAACTGTAGTAAACAGGCGGCAGGCAGTCAGTGGCAAAGCATCACAGGTAGGGCGACAGTCCTGCCACAACCGAACCGATACAAGCAACCGCTTCGGTGTAATGCTTGGTGAAATGGAATATCAAAACACAGAGGAAAATATTGTGATCGGCGATTACAATGTCACCTCCATCAAACCAAATCAGCGAAAAGAGAGTCCAACTGAAAAAACTCGTTAAACCAGGTTTGAAAACTTACGATATTGAAGGAATAATTAAAAAGAAATCATGCCCCAGTAACTGGATAAAATGTTGGCTCACGGACAGACGGCAGCGAGTCGTACCTAATGGAGCTTCCTCAAATTAGCGTAAAGTTACAAGCGGCGTGCCCCAAGGATCTGTGTTGGGTCCAGTTCTCTTCATAATTGTTGAATGGTCAGATAAGTGGCAAATGGAAGTCAATATCGACGAGTGTAAAGTTATGCCCATTGGTCACCATAACCCTAAACACGAATATTCAATGTCCAGGAAGAAACTGATACCTGTCACCGAAGAGAGAGATCAAGGTATCATCATTAGAAACGACTTGAAAAGCATCAAACAATGTAAAGATGCAGCCAAAAAAGGCAATAAAATGTTAGGCATGATATCCCGCACAACCTCAAACATGAGCAGAAATAGTATTCGCAGGTTATACACTGCATTTGTTAGACTGCACCTTGAGTATTCCGTCAAATGTTGGTCTCCATACCTCAGAAAAGACATTAATGAATTCGAGAAGTTCCAACGTAGAGCTACCAAACTAGTCCCTTCACTGCGCAATAAATCGTACGAAGTGATACTTCGCGAACTCAACTTTTGTTCGTTAGAGAAACGTAGAGTCAGAGGTGACATGATCGAAGTGTGGAAGATTATGAAGGGTAGGGAAAACGTCAAGCGAGCAAGCCTTTTCACTTTAGATGCAAACGGAGTGACCAGGATTAATGGATACGAAACTTTGGGCAAGCGTTTCACACTCGATATCACGCTCAATTTCTTCACGTATTGGTTAGTCGAAGAATGAAACAGACTTCCCGCGGAAGTGTCGAACAGCGATACAGTCAAAACGTTTAAGTCACGGCTCGACAAATTAAACCAAAATCGCCGCTAAGTAGCTCCCATCTATAGCACTTTCATCAGTATATTCGTGAAAAATAGTGTTCAGCATTGACATCCACTAGGTTAAATTAGTGCCAGGCATTGGCACTAGGAAGGTAAAAAACTGCCCATGCAGCACTGGTACCTGCTCGTTGAAAAGCGGTGTTCAGCAATGACACCGGTCAGCATTGGTTTAACGAGGGATGAAACTATGACAATCTCAGATAAACAACGTGGGTCGGTGGCTTTCTCTTCATGAGCGGATTGAGTTGTTTCGAGTATCTGCGTTAAATGCTATTTCTTTCAACAAACTTTCGCTTTCTTGATCTGTTAAAACAGAAAGTACACTGACACAAGAGGCTATCTTAGGCGTTCTACTTCAGAACTAATCTTCTTTCTAGCAAAAGGCTACCCAGTTTGAGCCTGGGTAGCCTTACACTTGTAAACACCTGTAAACCAGCGACAATGTTATTATTGTTACTAATAATGGTTTTATTAGTAGTAATACCTTGAATTGTGATGAGAGCCGTGTCATGCTCCTTCCCTATATCCCTATAATTTTAATTTCGACAGCTCCTGGTAAATCGTGTCGTTCTCAGTTTAAACGAGTCACGCAGACGAGTGCTTGTCTAGCGCGTTCTTGAACGCATTCGCGGACTCAGAGCCAACTACCGCGGCTGGTAGGTCGTTCCAAATCCGCGAGATTGCGATCGGGAATAGTGTTGCGTTATAGTCGTATCGAAGCCTTTTTCCACAAGTTTCGCCCTGTTGTTTAGGGTACGAATGTAGTGGTCCCTGTCGAAGAGGCCGACAGGGCTCACGTTGTTGAATCCCTTCAGGTTCTTTGAAGGTTTTAATGAGCTGACCCCTCAGCCTTCGTTGCTCGAGGGTGATGAGGCCAAGATCTTTAAGCCTATCCTCGTAGCTGTGGTGGCGTGGCTGCGGGATGAGTTTAGTTGCATGATGCTGGATTCGTTCCAGTTTGGCTATGTCCCCCTTCATGTGTGGAGACCAGAATTGGACTGCATGGTCGAGGTGTGGACGGACGAGGGACGTGTAAACGGTAATTCAATGTCCTTCGTTTCGCAAAGAAAGTTACAGGAGATGAAGCCAAGGTTACGATTACTGGTGCGTAATGGAGGGAGCGCACTACTGTTGCCTAGTGGAGGGAGAACAAAACGGTTGCATAGTGGAAGGAGTGCACTACTGTTGCATGGTGGAGGGAGCTCACTACTGTTGCATAGTGGATGGAGCGCACTACTGTTGTATACTGGAGGGCGCGAACTACTGTTGCATAGTGGAAGGAGAGCACTACTGTAGCATAGTGGAGGGAGCGCACTAATGTTGCATAGTCAAGAAAGCGCACTACTGTTGCATAGTGGAGGGAGCGCAGTATTGTTGCATAGTGGAGTGTACTGAGACGGCGTCTGTAGTATTTAGGAGAGTTGATTCCTTGGTGTAGACGGTAAACGGGTGTTGGCGGCCAATGGGTGTAGACGGTAAACGGGTGTAGACGGTAAACGGATGTATACGGTAAACGGTTGTAGACGGCAAACGTGTGAAGACTGTAAACGGGTTGGACGGTAAACAGGCGTAGACGCCCAACGTGTTTAGACCATTAACGGGTGTAGACGGTAAACGGGTGTAGACGGTAAACGGGTGTAGACGGTAAACGGGTGTAGACGGTAAACAGGTGTAGACGGTAAACGGGTGTAGATGGTAAACGGGTGTAGACGGTAAACGGGCGTAGGCGGCCAACGTGTGTAGACCGTTAACGGGTGTAGACGGTAAACGGGTGTAGACGGTAAACGGATGTAGGCGGTAAACGGGGGTAGACGATAAACGGGTGACGACGGTAAACGGGTGAAGGCATTTTATTCATGTCGCGTGGAACTGCGAGGCATGAGACGGCTTGAAAGCTGGATGGCCGAGACGGAGTGTGCTGGAGAGAAACTTGTCTCTAAGCAGGGATTGATAGTCGGGAGGAGACAGGATTCCGGAATTATTATCATTATTAAATCATCTATTTGCATCGTCTGGCAAAGAGTTTGCAATTAATTTAAATATTATACATAAATCTTTATTCTCGTTGACACTATTTGAGTAAGCTTAAACAAAAGTTCAATTCGCTTTGTCGGCATCTCTACAGGACCGCCGCTTCTGATTTCATGCAGCAGATTATAAATTACAATATTAAAATCATTGATCAACAGCCAACGTCTCCTTTGAGGAGGGAATCAGGAATGCCTGGCATTGGGAAACCAATAGTACAATACATGAGGCTTGGAAATTGTGAGAACATGGGGTTGTGAAATTGAATCCGCTAACATATTGTTAAGATGAGCTAACATATGAATAATAAAGGGTTGAATAGACGACATAAATTATACAGAAAATATATACATAACACTTGATATACACATTTCATGACGAAATGCGCTAACATATTGTAAAACTGAGTCTAAAACATTGTATGAATAATGAAGTGGTGAACAGACGACATAAGTTATACATAGAATATATACATAACACTGAATACATACACTTCATGACCGCTAGGAAATGATTAACTGATTGACAATCAGAATAATTTGATACTGAACTGCAAAAATCAAATGAATATACTTCTTGTATAGAAGATGAAGCACAATATTAGCTTATGTGACAATGATTGTATCGTCAAAAATGGTACGGTAATTGGAAGAAATGATTCAATAAATTATATTCTCATCGAGTTCGCCTCTGGCAACGCTGGAAGCCACCTATCGTTTCTCGAAAGACTGAGCTCGTATTATAATTATACTGAAACGATGAAACATTAGGAACATAAAAGAAGACAAAAAACGTCAGTTAACATCTAGGGTAATTGGCAGAGACAATTGTGATCGGTAGCAACATAGAAATCCTATATATCCTCAGAGTAAAATCGATCAGATGGTGGCTCAGTATTAAACGTTATGATGGTGGTATTTGTGAACATGTTCAAGAACAGAATGCATTTGCTAGTTATTGGTATTATTTATTCATCTTATACCTGTAGTCAAAGTTACGGCTTCGAATTAACCGGACAATAGATGTTCAATAAGGTTTCCTTGGATGACGTGCCCGATTCAAGATTCTTGAGTCTTATTGAGAGGTTGTTCCAGGTTTTAGGTCCAGTGATCGAAAAAGCTCTACATGCAGTTTCTGTTTTTCTGCGTTCGCCGTACAAAGTATCATTATTTCTTGTGAATCGATTGTTCTTTTCACATTGAGAATATATTTGCCTTTGACTGTCGGGTAAATGTTTTCCTACAAGAACTTTATGAATTCTGATCGCCTCATGGAATACCAGTTTGTTGTCGATATTGAGTCAATGCTGTTTTTCGATGAGAGGACTTACGTGGTCTCGTTTTCTGTGGCTGCCATCGCATTTTATTGTTGCCGCAAAGTTTGTAAAACGTTGCACTTTCTCTCGTTGAGTTATGGTGCGTTTCCCAGAAATCGAAAGACAGTAGTAGATGCGAGAAAATACTAGAGGGTGGACAATCAGTAATCTTGATTTGAAATCCATTTTTTTTGCGGAGCTTAGGAACGAAAGTGTTCCATTTAACTTGGAACACAGGGTAGTTCGTGGTGTTTGAAGGAAAGATCGTGATCAAACCATGCTCCCAGATTTATAACATTGTCTTCAACAGATATGTCCGATTTGCCAATCCTGATAGATAATTTTTTTGGAACTGCTTTCCTTTTCGAATTCGAGCCGAAAAAGATGCAGTTTGGTTCTTCAGAGTTGAGCTGAAGTCCATTTTTATCATACCAAGATTTCAGATTAATTCCGTCTGTCTCAGCATCGTCCTTCAGCACATTCTGATCTGACGGTTTTCGGGAAAGCAATTTTTGAACATCATCGGCATACAGTACCATTTTTTGCTTGATATCTTGGTAAGTTATAGTCGATATCATTTACAAAAATCAGGAACGACCAAGGGCCTAGTATCGAGCCTTGAGGGACCACTAAGGCAACAGTGGTTGGATTTGGCATAGTTGTGTTATCAAGTTTAACTGATTGTTGCCGATTCAACAGATAACTTTCGAAGCAAGTAGGGTAAATTCCTATGTTACGGAGCTGGCCACTATAGAACGGGTGTGGACGGTAAACGGGTGTAGACGGTAAACGAGTGTAGACGGTAACCAGGTGTAGACCGTAAACGGGTGTAGTCAGTAAACGGGTGTAAACGGTAACTGGGTGTAGACGGTAACGTGTGTTGACTGTAAACGGATGAAGACGGCAAACGGGTGTAGACGGTAAACTGGATTGGACGGTGAACGGGTTTAGACGGCAAACAGGTGTAGACGGTAAACGGGGGAAGACGGTAAACGGGTGGAGACGGTAAATGACTGTAGACGGTAAACAGATGTAGACGGTAAACGGGTGTAGACGGTAAATGAGTGTTTACACTTTATTCATATCGCGCGGATCTGGGAGGCTTGTGACGGCTTGAAAGCTGGATTGCCGGGACGGAGTGTGCTGGAGAGGAATTTGCCTACCAGCAGGAATTGATAGCCGGGAGAAGGCAGGATTCCGAAATTAGAAGATTGTTTGCGGTGAAGTTTTGTATGGCTTGCAGTTTTTTAATGCGCATTTCAGAGCAGTAGGGGAACCAAATTGGAGCGGCGTCAGTAAACACGGTCAGCACGATTGAAGGGGAAGTTTTCACCTGGGTCTCCTAGGGGTTTCCCCAGCTCGTCCCGGATAAACCCTGCATCAGTCGAATATCGGGCGGACTTCTTGGTAAGTGAGGAGACATGCTTTGAGAAGGGAAAATGGGGGTCTAGGGTGGCAGAGGGAGAGGAGAGATGTTGAACCCGATGTAGGAGGATAAGCACGATTTATTGATGTAGGAAGTGAACAGGGTAGTGGAAGATTTGTCAGAGGAAATAAGCAGCTGCTTGCCTGTAGACTTTGCAGATACTTCCTCTAGTCATGTGATATATTCTCGAATTGAAATATCCTAATTGACGGAAACAAACTATTTAATATGAAAATCAAAAAGTTAGGTTTGAAAAGAGGTACAGAGAAGGGATGATGGGCTCAGAGATGGCTATTGTGATGTCGTCTCCGTGACAGGTAGTGGAGGAAGCGCTTTCTTAGAAGTCATAGATTTAACGATTGGGGTTCTTGTGAAAGCTGTCTGGTCGTACGGAAGCAGTGAAGAATGACTGGCGTATCTAGTACCTGTCAAACACCATGGGTGACATCGTAGGGACTTGGTATCTTGGAGGTATCCGGAAACGTCTGAGGCCCCAGCGAGGAATTCCGCCCCTTCATTAAGGGTCCTCTACCTCCTGTGCACACCTCTATCTACGCTTCACCCTAGTGAAGCGTTTCTGCCTATCGTGAAAGGTTGGTCACCTCCGAGGACATGTGAAGTAGTTCCACCACTCCAGTCTCCTATTTTTCAATTTATAGGTTATCAGTCTCATTTGATCTTAGGCGTGAGTATAGGACGAGTATGCAGCTTAGTAGCTGCACACCTCTTATCAGTCTTCAGGGGGGGAAACTCTGAGTGAATAAATATAACTCTACTAATTAAGCAACATGTATTTTGCCGACAGCTACTCATCTCTAATCGGTGGGGTGAGTGAAACCCGGTGTCTCAATATAATATACTTTATAAAACTCACTAAAACACGCAAACTGTAGCGGGGCTTCGGCAACTACGCAATTCGGGGGAAACAAAGTACGACTCAGCACTTGAGGGGCCCACAATAACACAGGCTAACGGGAAAACAATAATACACCATTATACACTAACATGCCCAGACGAGGCACACTATTCTGAGTCACCTGACATAAACTTGCTACATGTGAGCGCTACGGGCCTTTGCGAGCGTTACGGATTCTTCCATGGTGTCCGCGGACATGGACACGTAACCCAATTTCGTATACTAATGCATTTCCGGCACGGCTAACCATGTTACCACGGCTCATATCAGTATATATTGACACACGGCATACACTTTCTACTTTACCGGGAGTTTGAAGCTCTGAATCATGAGGTGCGAAACGTTCAACTCCCACGCGCTGTTGTAGGTACTGGTCGAACGTTCTTTAGGCACACTACAGTGCCGTAGCTCGCCGGTTAGCACCGTACCGTGCCGGAAAAAGTGCTGAGAAGTAGGCGCGAGGTGTAGGGCGCTAATATGGCGGTGTCGATGAAGTCACTGTTTAGACGTGAAGTCTCTTTGCTTTTCTTTCTATAGCTGAACGATAATATAGTGAAGGTCTACGAACACTCCTGATGAACTAATTATGTTCTAGTTCCTATGACGACTATCAACACTCTGGGCAACAACGGCGGAGACGGGGCTATTCACTAATGAACAGCGAGAGACTATGAACACCGAGAGACGGCGGCGAGGCGAGGCGGAGGAGCTCTTATGCAGAACTTCACAAAACATGAGTTCATCACAATACAGCTCATCCCTGGCCTTCTACGAGGATTAAACGGATGCGGTGATGATCACGCGATACGTCGGGTTAACTGGATTCATCCACTTGCTGTCTCATGAAGCGCTGTTGCGAGGCAACGTGTAAGCAGGAAGACCTAGTCAGCGTCTGCTAACTTCTGTCTTCAGTAAGCAGTATTGTTGATTGGATTTGCTCGGATGCTCTGTTGAATCTACATGTACAGGGTGATTGACTCATGTTGGTACAGATGATCTAAACCAGACTTCTTATATAACGACGATAGTTGACGGTGGATTCGGGTATGCCGCTTAATTTTTCTACTTTTGTGCATCCCATGTTCCTATTGATCGTATGCTTGGGTGCTTTATAGACAAAGAAGTTGGAGAGGATATAGGGATGGTGACGGATCCTAGTGAGACTACCACTCAGATGAATGCGCAGTGAATTCACAGCTGCAACGGTAGAGTGGGTGATTTTGCTCGGTAGGAGAGTAGCCGATTGTGTTCAGAAGTCTAGTATGGTTAACTGTATGGAAGGCTTAGCAAATGGTAAAGGTTACAGGCTATTTCTCGTTTCAACCAGAGCTCGCTAGTGACCAGTGGGAAAAGGGTAGTAGAAGTGAAGTGCTAGGAGCGAGGTTTGCATCGAGTGGTAACCAGAGCTCGCTAGTGACCAGAGGGAGAAGGGTAGTAGTTGTGAAGTGTAATGAGCGAAGTTTGCACTGAGCTGTAATCAGTGCTCGCTAGTAACCAGTGGAAGAAGGGTAGTAGATGTGAAGTACAGAGAGCGAAGTTTGCACTGAGTGGTAACCAGAGCTCGCTAGTGACCAGTGGGAGAAGGGGAGTAGATGTGAAGTGCTAAGAGCGAAGTATGCACTGAGTGGTAACCATAGCTCGCTAGTGACCGGAGGGAGAAGGGTAGTAAATGTGTAATGCAAGGAGCGAAATTTGCACTGAGAGTGTGAAGGCCATTAGTGCTGGGCCGCGATGGCTCTGATAGCATCAACATGGCAGTCTGCAAGAAAGTATGAGGGCCTCAAAAAAACACTGATGGCATCAACATGGCATTTGGCGTTAGACTGTGAAGTCCATTAGTGCTTGGCTGAAATGGCTCTGATGGCATCGACTTAGCAATCGGCGTGAGAGAGTAAACGCCATAAGTACTCGGTGGCGATGGCTCTGATGGCATCAAAATAGCAGTCGGCGTGAGAGTATGAAGGCTATTAGTACTGGGCCGCGATGGCTCTGATGGCATCAACATGATAGTCGGCGTGTGAGTGTGAATGCTATTAGTGCTGGGCCGCGATGGATCTGATGGCACCAAAAGGGCAGTCTGCAAGAGAGTGTGAAGGCCATTAGTGCTGGGCCGCGATGGCTTTGATCCCTAATAAGCTAATAAGACGCTCTCTAAGCCCCGCCAACAACAAACCCTCTAAGTAGTCTACTTCACTGAGATTTAACCTTGAAATAAAGACATATCGCCCCATAGCCACACTGCCAACAGACGCAAATACTGCTGCATGTGTTATAGTGGAACATGCGAGAAATGAGCATGTGTCAAGAATAACATAGACTGCATTTCATGCAAAGTTTCAAAATTCACCAGAACCAGCGAGCCTATAAACATAGAGCTGCCGCATTGCCCACACACTCCGGTGGCCAGTGCATGTGCCCCAAAACGCGATAAGGAGAAGCCTACCCTCTCCCACAGGGTTGCTCTTTCGGTGAGAGATACTCACACAATGCTGCTGAGCTCTCCATCTCCCGCCCCTTGTACCTCTGTAACTGAATTCAAAACTCCAATTCATTCCTTCGATACAGAGCTTTCAATCGTCACCTCAACAGAAAAATCCGCATAGCAAAACCGGCGCACTGTGAAGCATCAGGCACTTGCACCGGGTCAACAGAAAATACCAAGACCCCTAAGACAATACTCATTGGTGATATCCTCAAGAAAAAAGTGCTAACGTACGATCTTTCAGATACATGCATTTTTGAAAAAATCAATATTAATGACAATGGTGCTCTGTCTAAAATCATTGTAAGCGCAAATCCATTGAAAAATTACATTGTTGTGCTCACGGTCTGCGTCGAAAATGAAGTAGTAGTCAAAATAACCACCGCAATTTTAACGAAAACCCAAAATGTTAAGATGTACATGGCAGAACCCGTCGATCTGAAAACAATGAAACAGAGGCGCCGATTCATGAGTCTTTGCCACTCTTTGAGGCTCAAAGTTATACCAACAGGCAAACTAAGAGACGAATTCACTGGTGCCACAGACGAACAATTGTTTCATTCGGAGAATGCTAGTCTAAAAAATAGTGAAGTTATCAAATTCTTCAACACGATAGCACGTTACGTTCCTAAGAGGTTTGAGGTATCGCCATCCCTGTACTATAACAATGTCAGAAGCAAGCAATCATTATACTGGTCTCCTCCCTTCCTCTACTTCTCTCCATTATATGGCCATCATTTCGTCTCATCACCCAACACACGTCAGCAAAAGACATCTACTCGTAGACAACTCACATCCTAGCAACCTCTCGTCACCCCCAAACTAAAATTCAAACTAAAAATCACCATACAGTGACTCCTTATCATCCCACATAATTAGCTCCCATGCAAAGTCTTTTCAACACGGTTTCAGCAATAGCGTCCACTCAGCGCCTCCTCATTTCTTCTCCTACCCTCCTCTTCCACATTACACTACTCGCAAAAATTCGTTTAACTATGAGCACAGCCCCAATCCTCCCCTCTCACAACCATTCCCTAACCTCAGCTCAAACTCCAACTTTACCAATCCCGTCAATCCCTCCCATATCTCACCCCCCTCCATCCGTTCTTTCCTCTAGCTCCCACCTTCGCTACCATTCTCTAGCCTCAGCCCAGACTCAAAATCTACCTATCCCGCTAATCCCTCCCATATATTACCCCCCCCACCCACTCATTCCTTCCTCTAGCACGGTTCAGTCATCCTCAGCCATGCCTCTCTTCAATCATAGATCTAAATGTCTTTCCCTTGTTCCTGTTAGGCCTCCTCTGCTCCAACCTACCCTCAACAACAAAGAACAGAACCGAAAGCAAGGATATCCCAAACATACAAACAATGCCACTCGAGAATTAGCAACCAGATTCTTAGATAACGTCAGTTAGAGTGTTGCTGAAGAGAATATTAAAAATCTAAATGAGGGCTGTGTAGCTGACACAAGAAACAATGAAACGGATGAAAGAATGCCAATGCAGGTGACGTAAAAACTTATAACAATTCCCCAGCAACACCAACATTGTCACCGTTCTCAATTATTTAACATTAAAAAGTCAATCAACACTAGCAGATGGACATTGGATGAATCAAGCGGTGAAAAGATCCTTAGTAAAACAAACAGGACCGAACGATGAAAACCTCTTAGAGATGATAAAACAAAGCAATGGAGGAATCCTTTAATTACATAGAAGATTATGAAGCCTTCACTGGGTATAAGACAATAATAGGTTCATCTCCGAGACATAAAAGTATTTTGAAAACAAAGAGTACAATTGCAATTTTGGCGATCTAGTCCCCACAATTCTCAGCAATGCGTTCAAAATACAAATCCCAATCTTAGATGAAACAAACCTGCACATCATAACAAAAACAGTAAATAATCCGACCAATCTTATGAGTGATGAAGCTGCTCAATACTCGATATTTGTAGCCTAGAAAGTGAACCACTATAGTAGTCTTGCACCAACCCACCCACTGAAGCCACATTTCGAACAACAAAATATTGCAGCGAAGCGAAACAAGCGTTTGGAAACAATTGTGTGCAGTGTTCCAAATGGTATTCTCCTTTTCAATACGACAATGATGCATCCATATTCGATGAAGAGATGCCTCTGCAATCATCCGAAAATAACACCTCTCAGCAACCATGTATGTAAATACCCATCAGAACCTAAATAATATCGTGATAAGAGATATAAATGTTAGAAGCTTATGAACATGGATGAAAAATGAAGATAAAGGAGGACTCAATTAACATCCTCTGTCTGACTGAAACCTGACTGGATTGACGGCTTCAATGTTTATAGAAAAGATGGAGGAAGGAAAGGAGGTGGAATTGTGATTCATGTGCGAGAATAATATACCTTTTCTCAAGAAATGCTTAACGACAGCAATGAAGTTGATGACCTTTGGATAACATCCAGGTACGAAAAACAGATTGTTCGTTGTTAGTTTTCATTACAGACCACCCAAAGCAAGTGTATCAGTCTTTTCAATACATCGAATACAGATTTCGATAAGCTATCCGCTTAGGAAAGACGCTGTACGTTTTGGGAGATTTCAATGATGATCAATTGCAATTGAAATCCAGCAATATGAAGCCGATTTTGACAGACTCGGGCTGCATCAGCTCATAGAAAGTGCAACAAAAATTACGCCTGAATCACAAACTGTATTGGATCTGCTCATACGTAACAATCCGTCTTCCATTGTTACCACAGACGTGGAGCAATTTTTTTTTTGATCACCGTGAAATAAACTGCACCATTAACATCAGTAAAAAGAAAAAAGATGTACACAAAATAATCTGTCGTACAAAAAGAAAAAAAAAACGCGGATAATTTTAGAGCATAACTAGTGGCCAACGTCGAGATTATAAAACCGATACATAGCACAAATAACGTCACTTAGCAAGGCTAATTACTCACAGACTATCTTCTCACATGTCTGAACGCTGTGGCACCAATGGAAACTAAGACAATGAAAAGCATGCCGGTTAAATGGATTACATAAGAACTGCGAAACGAAATTGCACTTAAAAATATCTCAAACGCAGAGCAAAACGAAACATCACTTGGTTACAATTATTTCAAATTTAAAATAAAAGAGTCAAACGAGGAATTAGGAGAACAAAAATGTAATACCATCATGAGGAACTAGAACAGTGCAAAAACAATCGAAAAGAAACGTGGAATGTAATGAAAAGAATTGTTCCCGACATAAATGAAAATCACCTCGCCTACTTATCCGAATACTCAAGCACTTCAGAGAAGTTCAACAACTACTTCGATGGAGTTGGGAAACTGGTTTTGGAAGAGGTAACCCAGAAAGCGTGTCAAGGATTACAGAGCGACGCAACAGATACATGGAGTCCAAAAGCTTTTGATGGAGACAGCGACCAAGATGCAAACTCCAAGTGGAAACCAAAACAAGTATCGCAACAAGAAGGAAAACGAGCTGTATCTGCCTTGAGGAACAAAAATTCTACTGGAATAGATGGTTTAGCCCAACAATATCTGAAAGACAGTCTTATAGTTACCTGCCTTGTATCAGCATCTATTAACACCTCCACAGCAAGTGAAACTTTTCCAGCGATGTGGAAGCATGCAATCTTGAAAGCAATTCATAAATCTGGGGACAAGAATGAACTATCTAATTTTAGACCGATCGGTCTTCTGCCTTTCCTATCCAAGATTCTGGAAAAGGTAATATCTAACCAATTGATTCATTACCTCGAATCAAACAAGATGTTCAATGACTGACAGTATGCTTACCGGCGAAAATTGTCAACAGAAGACGCACTTATGAGCATTACTGAAGATCTATACATAAACTTTGATGTGGGGCAGATACCTCTTCTGGTATTGCTAGAACTATCGAAAGCATTTTACAGTGTAAGCCATACCAATATTTTTGGCAAGCTCCGCAACATCGGAATAGACCCTACTTGGTTTCGAAAGTTCTCTGATGAATCGGCAACAATCAGTTAAACTCGATGACGCAACTATGTCAAATTCGGCCACAGTTGCCTTTGGCATGGTTCGATACATTGGCCTTTTTTGTTCCTTTATTTTGTAAATGACATCGACTGTAAAATACCAAAAACATGAGCAGAAATGGTAATGGACGTCAATGATGTTCAAATATTGCTTTCTCGAAAACCGTCGAATCTCAATGCACTGAAAGACGACGTTGAGACAGCCGTAACGAATCTGAAATCTTGGTATGATAAAAATAGACTCAAGCTCAACTCTGAAAACACAAAATGCATCTTGTTCAGCTCGAACTCGAAAACAAGAGCAGTTCCAATGAATTTCTCTATCAGGATAGGCAAATCTGGCATTCCCGTTGTAGATAAAGTTATAAAACTGGGAGAATAGGTTTGATCCCGATCTATCTATCGAACATTACGTAACTACTCTGTGTTCCAAGTGGAATGGAACACTTATGTTCCTAAGCTCCACAAAACAATAATTGGATTTCAAATCAAGATTACTGATGGTCCACGCTCAAGTATTTTCTTGCATTAACTACTGTCTTTCAAATTGGGAGAAATGCACCAGATCTCAAAGAGAGAAACTACAACGTTGCATAAACTTTGCGGCAAGAATAACATATGATGGTATCCACAGATAACGAGACCAGGTAAGTCCTCTCCTTGAAATATTGCAGTAGCTCAATATCGACAACAACCTGGCACTCCATAAGTCGATAAGAATTCATAAAGATCTTCTAAAAAACATTCACCCGGCAGTCAAACACACATATATTCTCGAGGTGAAAAGAACAATTGATTCACAAGAAATAATGATACTCTGCACGTTGAACACAGGAAAACAGAAACTGCCTGTCGAGCTTTTTCGATCACTGGACCAAAATCCTGGAACAACCTCCCAACAAGCCTCAAGAATCTTGAATCCAACAAGTCCTTCAGGAATAGGCTTAATGAACATCTGTTGAACGATCAATTCAGAACGGTAAATTTGCCCACAAACACAAGCTAATTTCATAATACCAGTAAACAGAAAATGCATTCTGTTCTTGAGCATGTTTGAAACCACCACCACCATAACTCTAAACATTGATGCACAATCTTAACGTTTTTACTCTGACGATACATATGTTTTCTATGTTGCTACCGATCACAATTGTCTTTGACAATTACCAAAAGTATTAACTAGCATTTCGTCTATTTCTAGGTTTTAAATGTTCCAGTCGTTTTAGTATAATTAAAACACGAACTCAGTCTTTTCGAGGAACGATAGGCAGCTTCTAACTTGGCAAAGGTTTACTCGATTTCAATAAAATTAATTCAATTATTTTTAACACCAACGGTATCATTTTTGATGATACATTCATTGCCCTATAAGCTAACATTTTGCTTTGTCTTCCAACTTGTGTACTCCAGCGATGTATTATTTCTGATTGTCAATCATTTATTCATTTCCCAGCGGTCTTGAAGTGTGAATATTGTATATTCAGATGTTTGGTATGTATTTTTGGTATAACTTTTTTTGAATAACTTATGACGCCTATTCACCCCTTCATTATTAATACAATGGTTTTCACCCATCTTTACAATATGTTAGCGCTTTTCGATTTCCCAAGCGTATATTGTATTTCTATTTTCTGTATAATTCATGTCGTCCATCCACATCTTTGTCATCGTACAATAATGTAGACTACTCGCTACAATGTGTTAGCACATTTTGATGTCCCAACCCCATGTTTTCGGGGCTCTAACCACATGCATGCGTGATTTGACACCACATGTACTTGTTATTTTCCACACCCATGTATTTTGTTATTTATCCGCCAAAAGTATCTGTTATCTCTCAACCCCGCGTGTCACTGGCTTTCCCAATGCTATGTAGTCAGAATTATTTTGTCAAAATAGACATTTTTGTATGTGCACAAATGATACTATTGTAAATAATATTTCGCTCCATGTAATCCGAACCGAAGGCCCCTAAAGATGAGCTGTGACGAATTCAAATTGAACTTTCGAAGAACGAACGATAGGTAGCTCCCAGCTTTGACAGAGGCCAACTCGACAGGAATATAATTTATTGAATAATTTCTACCATTTAACGTACCATTTTTAAAGATACAATCATCGTCACATAAGCTAATCGTGTGCTTCATCTTCTATAACTGAAGTATATTCATTCGATTTCTGTACTCCAGTATCGAATTATTCTGACTGTCAATCATATTATCATTTCCTAGCGGTCATGAAGTGTATATATTTAGTGCTATGTATATATTTTATGAATAACTTATGTCGCCTATTCACCATTTCATTATTCATACAATGTTTTATGCCCATCTTTACAATATGTTAGCGCATTTTGTCATGAAATATGTATATCCAGTGTTATTTAAATATTTTATGTTTAATTTATTTCACATATTCAAACCTTTATTATTCATATTTTACCCCATCTTTGCAATATGTTAGCGCATTGCGATTTCCCAACCCCATGCTCTCAGGATTTCTTAGCCCCATGTGTTGGCGGTTTTTCCAATCCTATGTATTTCGTAATTTTCCCAACCCCATGTATTCGTGATCGCCAACCCCATGTATTTCGTGCCAGGCATTCCTGATTCTTACCTCAAATAAGACGTTGGCTGTTGGTCATTGATTATAATATTATAATATATAATCTGTTGCATGAAATCAGAACCGGTGGCGAATTTCAAATTGAATTACCGTTTACGTTAATTCAAATCGTGTTTACGGCAATCAAGTTTTATTTGTAATATTGTAAAAATCAAAAACCCATTGCCATATGATGGAAATGAATGGCTTATCAATAATAATTACAATAATAATAATAATAGCATGGCAGTCGGCGTGAGAGTATGAAGGCCATTAGAGCCGGGCCGCGATGCCCCTGATGGCATAAACTCGGCAGTCTGCAATGAAGTGTGAAGGCCAAAAGTACTGTGCTGCGATGGGTCTGATGGTAGCTTAACCACAAAAGGTAAATGCAAGATTTATATTAAAAATCGAAGGTGAGTTTTGCTTTTCTCCGTTAATTTTCTTCTCGACGGTTCAACAATGTTCTTTTCATTATTGCTTGTTACTGTCACCTCGTCGTTTCTTATCGCATGAGGCTTCTTAGCCGGAAGCAAGCGATCTATCTCTGAAAGTACATTTATATAAGTTGCTATGGAAACAAACGTATTTATCAAATTCTAGTTTAAGATTTGGTATTTAAATAGTGGTAAAGGATGCATGAGTTTTGTTCTATCACTCCTGACTGTAGCTGCACTGTAGCTGCTTCCGACATTTAATTTTGAGAGCACTCGAGAGTGATGCATTCAATGACACGTAATGAAAACTTAATCAATGCACAGAAATTAAGCATTTCCTAATAATAACTTCCTCTAAGCTGTTAGTTATCACTATGGAACCCTATTTTTTTATCCAAAATTAGGCGTTCAGATAGATACCAAAGGATCTCCGTATCCTAACCAATTTTCAATGAATAGTGCCTCATCGGCAGAAAAACGCAAAAAAAGGTGGTAGCAGCAAATAGATGTTGCGTCGATTTTATGTTACGTTGTTTCACATTCAAAAGAAAAAGGTCCTTAACACTAATAATTCTTTAGAGAATTAATCAGAGATTTGTTGCTTCGTCGAAGTTTTTGTTCAATTCTATAAATTCACAACAAGGTGTTCGTGTTTGAAAACGATTGGTGGCCCTATATAATTCAAAATTTTCTACAGCACATGTCCATACTTTTGGAAGAAGAGGGTAAAGGATTGGCACCTATTTCTATATGCAAGCACTGAGTTGGTAGTGTACAGGCTTTCATCTATCAGTGTGTAATGGGTTCCTGCGAGCAGTCAGTGGGTAATGTAAAGGCTTTCATCCATCGGTGTGTAAAAGGGTTCATGCGAGCACTCAGTTGGTAGTGTATATGCTTTCATCTCTCAGTTTTTAAAGGGTTCATGCAAGCACTCAGTTGTTAATGCATAGTCTTTCATCGACCGGCGTGTAAAAAGTTCATGCGAGCACTCATTTGGTGGCTTTCATCTATCAGTGTGTAAAGGGTTCATGCGAGCACTCAGTTGGTAGTGTATAGGTTTCCTTCTATCAGTGTGTAAAGGGTTCATGCAAGCACTCATTTAGTGGATTTCATCTATCAGTGTGTAAAGGGTTTATGTGAGCCCTCATTTGGTGGCTTTCATCTATCAGTGTGTAAAGGGTTCATGCGAACACTCAGTTGGTAATGCATAGGCTTCCATCGATCAGTGCGTAAAAGGTTCATGCAAACACTCATTTGGTGGCTTTCATCTATCAGTGTGTAAAAGGGTTCATGTGAGCACTCAGCTGGTAATGTATTGGCTTACATCGATCAGTGTGTAGAAGGTTCATGCAAGCACTCAGTGGGCAATGTAAAGGCTTTCATCTAACAGTGTCTGAAGGGTTCATGCGAGCACTCAGCTGATAGTGACTAGGCTTTCATCTATCAGTGTGTAAAGGGTGCATACGACCACTCAGTGGGTAATACATAGGCTTTCATCTATAAGTGTGTAAAGGGTTCATGCGAGCACTCAGTTGGTAATGTAAAGGCTTTCATCTAACAGTGTCTGAAGGGTTCATGCGAGCACTCAGCTGAAAGCGACTAGGCTTTCATCTATCAGTGTGTAAAGGGATCATACGACCACTCAGTGGGTAATACATAGGCTTTCATCTATAAGAGTGTAAAGGGTTCATGCGAGCACTCAGTTGGTAATGTAAAGGCTTTCATCTAACAGTGTCTGAAGGGTTCATGCGAGCACTCAGCTGAAAGTGACTAGGCTTTCATCTATCAGTGTGTAAAGGGTTCATACGACCACTCAGTGGGTAATACATAGGCTTTCATCTATCGGTGTGTAAAGGGTTCATACAAGCACTCAGTTGGTTATGTATAGGCTTTCATCTATCGGTGTGTAAAGGGTTCATGCGAGCACTCATTTGGTGGCTTTCATCTATGAGTGTGTAAAGGGTTCATGCAATTTCTCAGCGGGTGATGTATAGGCTTTCATATATCAGTGTGTAGAGGGTTCATGCGAGCACTCAGCTAGGTATACGCTCACCGAGATAAAGATCACCGCCCTCACCGAGAATCGAACCCGGAACATGCAAATGTCTGCAAAGGGTTCAATCAAGCACTCAATTGGTGTGGAATAGGCTTTCATCTATCAGGGTTCAACTTGTACCATTGATTCTTGAAACTCGGATGCAGCTTCTCTCCACACGTCCAACCAGCCTTATAAGTCACATCGCCACTCTCCATTACTCAGTCCATCTGTCACCCCAGCTCGCTTTCACTCTCGCTGCTCTTTTCCTCTCCACCCTCAGTTTTTCTGTTTTCAAGGAGCGAGTTTTCCCCGAAATTGATTATGTGTCAGAGCGTGCAATTTACAGGCGCATGTCGACGCCCTCATCCTTCACAATCGGCAGACTGGACGAAAAAATGGCGGACTGTGATATGAGGGAAAACGAGACCGGGAAACGGAAAAGTTGGGAGGGATAAGTGAGGGAGGAGTACCAAGATGAAGCGTACTGACCTACTAAATGATGTATTGGTAGGCGCTTTTCTCGCACAAAGGGGTAGAGGAATGCTGAGTGCTGTTCAGAGGTTCTACGTTAAGAAGCGAGACAGGGTGGGGAGTGAGGCGAGCAAACAGCTTTGTTGATAGTAGTGAAGAGACAGGGTTACGTAGTACGAGTGTATGGATAAAGTTATTGGTTAGGTGCATCTGAGAAGCTTCGACTTAGTATGAGTGAGAAACCGGAAATTGTTGGCCAGTCATTTGCTTTGTTTTGAGGACGCCACAGCACCGATTATAGATGGAATATACATTAGTACATTTTCTTCCCAACTGTGGTGGCCCCTTCCGAGGATGTATAAGTTTATGAAAGCGGATGCGCGTATTAGAACGGGAGTGATTAGAAAATTATTTCTGTGTTGGTGTGGACGTTTTTTTTTTGGGGGGGGGTCTGACATAGAGTGATTGAAAGATGTGATTTGATAAAATTCGCTTTGGGAAATCATGAAGGAGGCGAGAGAATACCAGTGATAGAAGTGATTGGAAGAGGCAAGAGAATACTAGTGATAGAAGTGAGTAGAGGGGGCGGAATAATAATAGTGATAGAAGTGAGTGGAGGAGGCAAGAAAATTCTGGTGATAGAAGTGGCTGAAGGAGGCGAGGGAATACTAGTGAAAGAAGTGAGCAGAGGAGGCGAGAGGATAGTAGTGATAGAAGTAGTTGTAGATTAGATTAGATGAGATTAGATTAGATAAGATTAGATTAGAATATGGAGACAAAACGAGTACGAGTGCTCATGTCGAGTTGTTCCTTGAAATAAGGAAAGGAAGAGTGGATGATAATCAACCAGGCTTTAGAGATTCATGTACGCATACAGAAGAAGGAAGGTTGTAAGGATAGAAAGGAGAAGGACCACCACTGCTGTCACTACTACCTACTACCACCACCCTATCACTACCCGGGGACACTCGACCTTTCCTTCAGAGAAGGGAAGGTCGAGTATCAGGACAACGTTTTTTAGGAACGGGACGAGCAAGATGTGATGGGGAGAATGCAGGTTTCAAGCGGTTGCATCTCAGACGGTCGAGCAGAGACGGCCACGCCCAAACGCTCAGCAAACTCTCACTTCTCTTCGAGCACATGCCTGTTGGCTTGCCCCGTAGGTTGGGTCAGACGGAGTCCAACTACGTATTGAGTCTACTTCAACGGAGCATACGGGTAAATAAATTGACATGTATGTGCACATTTAAGAAGAGCACTACACCCAGTTGCCTGGGTAGTGTTCCTCCCCCATGTGCTCAGAAGATAAGTCTTCTATACGCCAGTGGTTCCATGCAGGATGTCGCACTACGAGGTGAGGCGCCAGAGTGACGTCTTCTAGGAAAAGAGTGCTCATGGCAACTCCTGGGTTAAGTCTAAAGAAACAAGAGTATTTTAAAATTTTGACTAACGGTTATTATTGCAAGATTCAAATTACGTCGAATCGAATTTACTCAGAAGACACAAAGTATTTTGAATTTTGAAAAACAGTTTTTGCAGGAATAAATCCAAAACACACACAAGCAATACTTAAGTTTTGAAATTGTCTCGAACATCGAGTTTTATCGAAAGAATCAAAGGTATTTTTGATTTTTTGAACTACACTTGCCGTACAGTTTTTGTCCAAAAAATGCAAAAAAAAATAGATTTAAATATTGAAATTTGCTCGAACATCTGTGGAAAAAATGTGAGTAGTTGCCCTGTGCCCTGGTGAACCAGGTTTCACCCAGATCTGTGCTACAGGAGAGAAGACGGTTAGTTCATCAACCAATTACAAAGGAATAACTTTCACGGTGAGATACAGGCGGGGCATATCCAAAAAAAATGTCATCAGGTGCAACAATATAACATCATATATTACAGGGCGAAATACCAGAGGGGTACCTCTATGATATGAAGAACTTTTCAGGGTGAGATGCCAGAAAAGCATTTCTAGGAAGTGTTGTTCCATTAGGTAACCGACGTTGCCACACAAAAGCAGCAGTTTCCTCTTACTATCAATCTCTTTAATTTTAATTTTTCCCTCCAGACACGTAGAGGAGAAGAACAGAAAAAAGAGTACTATCGTGTCGACAGTGTCCCTTCATAAGAAGGTACTCACTGACATGACAGATAGGTGAAATTCGTCGAATTTCAGCTTTGTTGAGTTGAGAGCTCGCTCTCCTCTTGGTTCGGGTTCGATTTTCGTATACCAAAGGGTGCGGGGGTGGATACTGTAGTAGCGGCTAATCGGCAGGCACCGCTGGGTTGCCGGCAAACTTTCACCCGAACTATGTGTCTCGCGATTTGTTAGCTACCTTTTATTTTTCACTTTCTCTCTCCCAACAGGGGAGGCGAGATAGAAGAAAAGAGTGACTACCATTGTGTCGACAAGAACCCTTCGTAGGAAGATACGCGCTGACTCAGCAATGGATGATATACGTCGAGTCTACGCCGAACCGTAAAGTTGAGCCATTACTTTCCTCTTAGTGCAGGTTCGATTTTCGTATATCAAGGGGTAACGATGAAAGCTGTCGTTGCGGCTCCTCGGCAAGCGCTGCTGAGTCGCCGGCAGATTTTTACCCGTGTTAGGTATTTCGCAACTCTTTGTCGTCTTTTATTTTCCTTTCTCCCTTCGAACATAACAAGGGAGGATGAGAGGAAAAAATAATCAACCATTGTCTCTGCAAGATCCCTACGTATGAAGATACTTACTGACTCAAAAATGGATGATGTACGTCGAATCTACGCCGTATCGTAGAGATTAGCGATTGCTCTCATCTTGGTGCGGGGTCGATTTTCGTATACTATGGGGTGTGGAGCTGAATGCTACCGTTGCGGCTCCTCGACAATCGCCACTGAGTCGCCGGCAGACTTTCATTCGCACCACGTAGTTCGCAACTGTTAGCTATTTTTTTCCCTTCCAAAAGGATGGAAGAAAAGAAGAAAATCGAGTATATCATTGTGTTAACGAGGTCCCTACGTAGGATGATACACATTGCCTCAAGAATAGATGATATACGTCGAATCTACGGCGTACCACAAGAGTTGAGAAATTGCTCTCCTCTTACCATGAGGTGTGACGGCAAGTGCCGCTGAGTCGCCGGCAGAGTTTCAATCGCACTAGTTAGTTAATTTTGCTGTCTAAATTTTTCCATTTCTTTCCTTTATTTTTCTATCTGGACAGGGAGGGCAGAAAATAAAAATACAAATATTATCGTGTTGGCAAGGTCCCTCCATAGATCTTACTCATTGCCTCAACAATCGACGATATACGTCGAATCTACGCCTTACCATGGAGTTGAGCAAAGCTCTCCCCATGATGCGGGTTCGATTTTCGTATAACATAGGGTGTGTCGGCGAATTGCAGTTGCGGCTCACCGGTAGTCGCTGGGTCGTCGACAGATTCACCTAATAGACAGTAGGTGGCAATCGTACCACATATGCTAAATAAAAAATAGGGTGTAAAAGTATATGGTATCCCTCCGCGTCTTCAGAGCCGCATCGAATTGAGCAGAGCTCTCATCTTAAGCGGTTTCGAATCTCAGGATACCATAGTCCCTGCATCTGCTTGTCCCGTTTTTGGGGCAGCAGATGGCCTAGCAGGCTAGCGGGATGGGTGACTGTGGAATACCGTTACGGGCTCATTTTCAGTACCGGTGGCCCTGACGTGGGTTTAAGGGTGGATGTGAGTTTCTTAACATCTCTCACCCGATATATCCGGTAGGAATAATCGTATCATGATGCAGTACTATCAGTCTCTCTGTACTTGCAATGTTATATTATCAGTCTGTCTACTTGCAATGCATTATTGTCAGTCTGTCTGTACCTGTAATGTTAATAATATAAATGTTCCGTTTCAAAATGGAGAATTTTAGTCGCTTGAGTCGATTTGGTTAGCAATAATAATCATTATATTGTTACTTATAAAGAAATTATGAGTAATAGTAGTAGAAATCGTTTTTTGTTCTCGTTCCGATTTTTAACTGACAATTTTGTGTCTGTATTTTCGTGTCAAGTGTAGATTTGTCGTGTTAAATGTGTTAATAATATATCAATAAATAAGTATTGGAACTAGGTACCTAAGTGATTAACAAGTGCTCGCTTGCGGAAAGAGTCCGAAGTTTCATTTAGACGACTTCTGCGGATGCCGTCTTGTCTCAGGTTCTGCTCGGTCCGCTCGGCCAGGACGAGCAGGCACATCTTCAGAGACCTCAAGGAGCATGAGGCAGGAAACCTCGTCTGCCGCTTCTGTGAGCTTGACGGAAAGATGGATAAGGTCCTGGAGACCTTCCAGGGTTTGCGGAGAAGGGACGACGACGGAGAGGACGGGGGCCTTGCTGCCAAGGTCTTCGTCCTCGAGCACCAGCTGCGCACCGTCGTCGGTGAGGCAGTGGAGATCCGACGAGCACGTGAGTTAATTGGGAGGTGAGGGCTGAGGTGGATGGGGTTCAAGAGGACCTTGTTAGTACAACACGTGACCTTAAGAGCTTTGTCACCACCCTTAATGGCATCCTACGTTCCGATATGGAGAAGGCTGGTAAGGGCCTGACGGATCAGACGAGGAAGCTAGTGAAAGTTAACGAGTTGGTAGTCCATGCTTTACAGCTAGATGAACAGGTATACCGCGAGAAGATTGACCGGGGGGACCCAGTTCGATCACGAACGAGCTTCGTGGTTTCACACAATCTTCCTATTGCGACGTCATGGGTAAGAGTCTGCAACGGCTGACCGCATCCACCCATAAACCCAGGTCTGGGCTACCGGTACTGGATGTGAGCTCGCAACTCGCTTCCACCCCTAAACCCAAATTCTGTACATCCTTCCCGCCAGGCCAAGAGGTCATGGACTGCCCGGAAACCGAATACCTGGGCTAAGCCGAATACCTTGGACCAAGCCAACCGCCGATCAAAACCGGACCCAACCTCGAGGGGGCGGCATAGATTCGGACGGAATTCAGCAGGTCCAGAACCGGTTCACTTTCGTGAGCCGGTTGACGTTTGTGATGCCAACGCGGAACACTTTCACCGTCCTGGACGGCGAAACTGTGACACTTGTCATAGGTGACTCTATCGTTCGACACCAGGCGGTCGAATTAGTCATAGGTGTAAGGCGAAGAGGCGGATTATATGCAAACCCGGTGCCACGCTGGAGAAGATTAGAATGATGTGCCTTTGCGGTAGTGGAGATTTCCAGCCGGGACGCACACATAATCTGCCATGCTGGCACCAATGATTTCAAAGGACAAGGTCGGCAGATTTGCTAACCAATGATAGGCAGCTGATTTCTAACCTTAAGGCAAAACGAATAGAGTGGCCTTCAAATCCATGCAGTGAGTAAACCTATACAAATCGAGCTCTCGAGACCATTTGCAAGTCCGAAAGAGTATCCTTCATCACCTTGTTTGTTGATTTTTGGTAGAGGCCCGACTTTTTCCTTAGAGACGGCCTACACCTGAATGATGTTGGAAATGCCCGATTTGGCAGACTATTCCACTTAAGCGATAAGAAATACTATGTTCAAAAGATAGGGGATCCAGCCTGCTGTAAACTGTCCAGTTGTGGCCGCAGGGAACCCTACCTAGAGGGCCCCGTGCCCGCAGTAGATTCCCCGACGGGAGCGATAGCCAGTCTGTCGCTCCAGGAGGAAGAAGCTGCGGGCACGGCAGTTGCGTTACAGGGCTCACAAGAATGCAACTCCAGGGATTGTCAAGATCCTGGTCCACAGCCGCCATGTCGAGACCCTCCCAATGGAGAAATCGAAGTCCGAGACACGCACCGTCTAAAGATCTTCTTTCGTAACGCGCAGTCCTGTGCTCTCAAGTTCGACGAGCTTAGAGGACTGGCGACCCTGTAATCAATTGAAGTCATTAGCATAAACGAAACATAGCTCGATCTCCAGAGTGAAAACCTGGCAGCAGAGATAAAGCTACCAGGCTACAAAATGTTCAGCGTGGACAAACCCACCCCAGGTAAACGTGGGGGTGGGTCCGTGCTGTATATTAGGGAGATACTGCATCTATTCCTTAGAGCAACGCTCGCCACAATTTCTTGCGAAAAACTCAACGCTGAAATCAAAGTGGTCCATGCGACATTGATGCTGGCTTTGGTGTACCGCAACAGTCACTCTCTTGTAGGACAAGATTCCCAGCTCCATGAGAAGTTGGAAAAATAGTTTCAAATAATCACGAGACTATCATCTTTGGGGATTTTAATCTCCCTTATTTTGACTAGGTGAGCCTAGCGATACCTGGTGCAGCAGAAAGCGGTGCGACGTATCACTGCTAACCTCTTCCCAACAGCAGCGCCGATCACCTAGTGGTGATGCCTCTCTGGCACCACACCTTGAAATATATCTGATGGTCTTCTGGCATTTCAGCGGAAATGAATATATGATATAATTTGGAGATGCCTTCCGGCATCTCCCCTTGAATTATAAAGAAGATGCCCCTCTGGCATCCCACTTCTTAACTTATTCCTTTGAACAACGTGGATGAACTAACCGTCTTCTCCCTTGTAGTACAGATCCGGCAAGACTTGTTGCAGCAGGGCACAGAGTTGTTTGAGTTGTTTGAGCTAATTGCAAAATTTAAATACCAGTTCCCTGTCTTTTTTGGACTAATCTCCGGGATAATTAATTCTCCAAATGTAAAAAAATACTTTGTATTCTACTAAATCGTTGTTCGAGCTAATTTCAAAATTTAAATTTTGTTTGTGCATATTTTTAGACTAAATATTGCGAGAACTTTTCCAAAACTTTTGTTTCTTATGACTAAACTCGATTCGACCCAATTTCAAAATCTGAATATTCCTGCCATGGACTAAATCTTGGAATAATAAGTTTTTCAAAATTCAAAATACTGAGCACTATTTTCTTAGGAGTTGTCACTCCGAAGTCTCAACTTGAAGTACTACAGCCTTCAAGGAACCACTTGCGTGACAATCTTCTGAGCACATGGAGAAGTACCACTACCCAGGCAACTGGGTGTGGTGCTCATCCTAGGAGCCTTCAAGGAACCACTTGCGTGACAATCTTCTGAGCACATGGAGAAGTACCACTACCCAGGCAACTGGGTGTGGTGCTCATCCCAGGAGCCTTCAAGGAACTACTGGCGTGACTATCTTCTGAGCACATGGAGAAGGACCTCCACCCAGGAAACTGGGTGTGATGCTCTTTCTAAATGTGCATATGCTAGTCAACAATTTTTTCCCGGATGTGCCTTATGAAGTAGACTCAATACCTAGTTGGAGTCCGTCTGACCCAACCTCTGAGTCATGCCGACAGGCATGCGCTCGAAGAAAAGTATGATTTGATGAGCGTAGGAGCGTGGTCAACTCAGCTCGACCGTCTGAGATGCGACCGTCTGAAACCTGCATTTTTCCCTTCACATCTTGTTCGCTGCGTTCCTGAATAAGTCAACCTGACTCTCGACCGTTTTTTTCTCCGGGGCTGAAATGCCCCGGGTAGTAGCATGGATGGTGGTAGTAGGTTATGGTGACAGTAGTGACGGTCCTTCTCCTTTATGACCTAACAACCTTCCTTGTTTTGTAGGTGTGCGTGAATTTATAAGGCCTCGTTGACTGTCCCCCACTCTTCTCTCACTTCATTCAAAGAACAACTCGACACGAGCACTCGTAATCGTTATATCTTCGCTTTTTAATGAAATCTTCAAATAAAATCTAGTAGTAGTAGTAGTGGTAGTAGTAGTAGTAGTAGTAGTAGTAGTAGTAGTAGTAGTAGTAGTGAACCTGCGACGGGCTTAAGAGTCCATTCTAGCAGTACTCCAAAATTGAATGTGTAGTTCAACTAGCCCAGCCTAGATGATGTACACATCGTTCATGAGCTGCCGGGTGCTGAAGGCTCCAACGGAGGTGGTTGCCACCTTGGCGGCAATAGTCCTAACGTCACATATTCTTAGTATGGGGGATGGACTAGGCGGTTTTTAGAGGTGTTTACGTTATGACTGTTAATCACATCAAGGAGTAGACGATTCCAAGGTGTTGGTATCTCGAAGGGAGTAAAGTTCTCAGTCACTGATGTTCGGAATGGTTTACCTGCAATTATTGCCCGTTATAGTTAACGAAAGAGTTCGACGCGGGCACAAGATCTTTCATAATTTTAGCTGATTCGCTGCGAGACGAGCCTGCCGAGGATGAGGAGTTACGCTCTGGTTCGATGATGTGACTGGTGTAAACCAATGAGTATCAATCTCGTCGTAACCGCTAATTACCCCCGAGCCCCAATCACCTAGCACCTAGCACCTAGCACCTAGCACCTAGCACCTAGCACCTAGCACCTAGCACCTAGCACCTAGCACCTAGCACCTAGCACCTAGCACCTAGCACCTACCACCCAGCACCCAGCACCCAGCACCCAGCACCCAGCACCCAGCACCCAGCACCCAGCACCCAGCACCCAGCACCCAGCACCCAGCACCCAGCACCCAGCACCCAGCACCCAGCACCC
>SDVV010000595.1:0-30465 GCA_016164225.1 Gammarus roeselii
TGTATATTTATTCATGTTATCTCCAGGAACTCCTTCAGCCAGTCCATTCGAGAATGCAGTAACGATTCAAAATTCATTGCGCGCACAGTATTGTTTTTTCTATTATTTTCCAACGAATTTGGAGCGGCGATTTACAATGTCATCATGTAAACCCAGCCGTGACATGTGTTTGGTTCATACGTGTAAGCGTATTGTTGAATTTTGTTAATATGCAATTGTTTTGTTTACTCAAAACAAGGTACGTGTTCAAAAAACATCTGAAGGAGGCAACAAACTTTTTATACGATAAGTAGGTACACGTCAGTAATCGAAGTCATTCAAACATTGCCATTTAGAAATTTCAATGTTATTATCCGCATGCGGTTTCGTTGCAACTAAAACAAATTCGTGTCCGTAAGCACAGATGCCTTTCAGCCCACACTTCCCTCCTTCAATAGCTTCCCCAAGTTATTTCGCAAACAAAGTAAACCGAGACAAGAATAGCTGTTCAGCTTCCAATTGACGCATTCCAACTCAAGCGTCTAGAGCATTTCTGTTCCTTCGCTGGCTGAGACGATGTTCGTGCTAATAAACAACATCCAACGTTCAGGAGGCGTGTTCAATGCTAGATTTACATAAGCAGTAACAATAAGGTCTCAAGACATTGGATTTCCACGGGACCATCATGTGATTATATCGGAACAAAATGGTACCACCGTGTATAACAACGGGATTCCCATACCAATTCCCTTGCGAACAATGTTCCCGGGCGATGGTGACTCGAATGTTCTGTTCGTCGACCATTTGCCCTTATTTCCCAGAATTGTTCCCGGGTGATGGTGACTCGAATGTTCTGTTCATCGACCATTTGCCCTTATTTCCCAGAATTGTTCCCGGGTGATGGTAACTCGAATGTTCTGTTCGTCGACCATTTGCCCTTATTTCCCAGAATTGTTCCCGGGTGATTGTGACTCGAATGTTCTGTTCGTCGACCATTTGCCCTTATTTCCCAGAATTGTTCCCGGGCGATGGTGACTCGAATACTGTGCTCGTCGACCATTTGCCCTTATTTCCAGAATTGTTCCCGGGCGATGGTGACTCGAATACTGTGCTCGTCGACCATTTGCCCTTATTTCCCAGAATTGTTCCAGGGCGATGGTGACTCGAATACTGTGCTCGTCGACCATTTGCCCTTATTTCCCAGAATTGTTCCCGGGCGATGGTGACTCAAATACTGTGCTCGTGACCATTTGCCCTTATTTCCCAGAATTGTTCCCGGGCGATGGTGACTCAAATACTGTGCTCGTCGACCATTTGCCCTTATTTCTCAGAATTGTTCCCGGGCGATGGTGACTCAAATACTGTGCTCGTCGACCATTTGCCCTTATTTCCCAGAATTATCCAGCAAAGGCGTTAGGACGCTTCATAACCGCCTTCGTTCGCCCGCCAAGACATGTTTAGAACCTCATATTGACATCTTAGGGACCGGCTACCACGTAATGAAGGTTATTGCTTCTTCTTGTTGTTGACAGAGCTTTGCTCTGCTTGTAATGGCCGACCTGGAAAGCACGATGTTCATCTTCCCGTTTGAGACGGGAATGGCAACTCTGAAATACAATTCTTTTATAATGATTGCTAGTGTCCTCATGAAATGCTGAATCACCATTAATGATTGCTAGTGTCCTCATGAAATGCCGAATCAGTGAAATAATAATTGTTAGTGTCCTCATGAGATGCTGAATCAGCGAAATAATAATTGCTAGTGTCCTCATGAAAGGCTGAATCACCGAAATAATGATTGCTAGTGTCCTCATGAAAGGCTGAATCACCGAAATAATGATTGCTAGTGTCCTCATGAAAGGCTGAATCACCGAAATAATGATTGCTAGTGTCATCATGAAAAGCTGAATCACCGAAAAAGATTTCGCGCTGCTATTCCGCACATAAAATTTGTTCTCATGTAACATCAATTCCCTAGAATCATACAAAGAACCCACGCATTCATGGATCCGGATTAATGGGTGCACCCAGACACCTTGTGGTCGTGCCTCGTTTTATTATCTCTAAAATGTTGGCAAGCCTCAAAAAAATATCTCTGAACAGTTATCACAACTCATAATATTATCTCATAAATCAAAATCAT
Organism: Gammarus roeselii; assembly: GCA_016164225.1. Lineage (NCBI taxonomy): Eukaryota > Metazoa > Arthropoda > Malacostraca > Amphipoda > Gammaridae > Gammarus > Gammarus roeselii. The sequence goes on from SDVV010000595.1 coordinate 2,123, forward strand.
GAAAATAGTTTGAATAAGTGTTAAATTGGTGTAATTATAAAAATAAATATTATCATTATTACCTGTATTGATGCGCTCGATGTTACAATAATGGTTACAACAGAAAATAAGTTCAACGAAAAAAAACTTCCTACCAATACATCAAAAATATCGTCTAAAAAATTATGAATACAGATCAAGATTTAGGTACACGACAACAATTTATTGATTAAGTGTGAGACACGCGTGCTTAAAATACCTTGTATGGCCCTTTCCCACATGAATATGAATACAAACAACAATGTTGGCGAGGCTTAGTATAAAGTCACCTATCAGTGAACATACTCGCGGTCGCATCTAAACCTGACAGCCTCCCGCATATAATGGGCCCAAAACATAGAAATGCATTTAGGAGTCAAACATTATTCCTATTTATATCGGGATCTTCCTGCACAAGCAGTATTCTGTCCCATTTTTCTTCAAGTGGAGATAGTTGGTATTCCTCACTGTTACATACTGCCTCCAAAAAGGGTATTCGAGTACTCAATTCGTTCCTGGAGGCTGTATGCACATTTTCTTGCTCGTACTCTCAGGCAATCAACATCATATTCTGCAAATACTAGGCTAGCACTCGTTCTTCTTGGAACACCCACCAGCCTCCTGAATATGTCATTGTATGCTACTTACAGGTTGCTCATAGTATCCCTGGTAAATTGACACCACAATGAGTTACAGTGTAGAGGACAACAGTACGTTTTAAAAAGCTGCAGCTTAACATCTGTTGTACAAAAGTGGAATTTTCTTATACGTTGGTTGCTAACCGCATTTAACTTCCGGTGTTGTTTAGAAATATCGTCATTATCACACCGGTTATTTGTTATTAAATGCCCCAAGTAAGGGAAACTGTTCACATGCTCCAGCAGGGTCCCGCTAAGTACCTCGTCCGTTCTGTACTGGAACCTCTGGTTGGGTGGTTTCACTAACATACACACTGATTTACTGGTATTGTACTCGATGTCTAGTTTCGCGGCCTCAGCCTCGCATATATTTAGCATCGTCTGAAGAGCATCGATATGTGGGGCCAGAAGGACCATGTCATCTGCATAGCTAATCGCGTTAACTCAGCAGCCGTCAATGTGACACCCAACACGGCTAAGGGGAAGCCGGTCATGAAAGCTGTCTACATACACATTGAGGAGGAGATGCGAGAGTAGCCCTCCTTGCCGTATACCATTAGTTGTTCGAATCGGTTTTGACTGAGAGTCCCCATCGTATTACAAATTCCCGCTGCTGATCCCAATACTCTGGTAGCTTAACAATGTGAGTCGGCGCCCCTCTTTCAATAGTCTTTTTGAACAGTGTCCAGTAATTGACACGATCAAATGCTTTTTTAGCATCCAAAAAAAAAAGGAACATAGGTGACCCTCCACTAACAAAGTATTTAATCGTCTGCTTTAATGTGAAGATAGCCCTTCCCGTCCCATGCGGAGGCTTGAACCCAAGTTAGTTGGGCGTTGTTCTCAGACAGTCGTCAAGCCTGTTCTGGATAATTATTTCTAGTAGCTTTGATGCAGCAGTAGCAATTGATATTGAGCTGTAGTTACCTTTATCGGTAACTACAGCCCAAGTTTGTCTTTCATTAGTAACTTAGGAAGGTAATTAAATTTAAGGCATTCAGTGAAGAAAATAGATATGACATAAAGAAGTTGAACAGGACCATACTGGAATACTTTCACAGGTTCACCATCCTTTCCCACAGCTTTACCAGTTTTTAATTCCTTGACAGCGGTCCTAAGTTTCCACATATAAACATCATCATCATCACTATCCCAATTGAGGGCTTCATAGCAAAAAAATTAGTCAGTGTCGTTGTTGACACTGTTCATGATACCATCAAAATGGTCACGCAACATGTCAGCATAATTTCTTTCCTCTGTCATGCCATCAACAGATTGAGAAACAGAGCTATCTTCCGGTTTTAGATTTTTTATTTCTTTCCAGAAATCTATCATCCGCCCACTAACCATTTTTTCTGACAGACTAGCAGCACGTAAATCATCCGTTTGTTTCTTACAGTAGCGCAGTGCGTATTTGCAGGCATTATTCGATATATTCTTATCATTGTACAATAAGCCAGCATCATTGTACAATAGGCCAGCATCACGCCATCGGACATAGGCTGCTTTGCTTGCTTCGTGTAAGTCAGCCACATGCCTATTCCAACCTGGTGTCCTGTGCCTTCCCCATGGTGCTCGCTCTCCATATGCTGCTCTGCCAGCCATCTGAGCCGCCTCACATATAACCTCGTAGAGCTCGTCTAACTTGTTCTTGTCAGCTGCTGCATGAATCCGTAGCACCTCTGGTAGCAAACTCCTAAGCTGATTGATAAGTACTGAACAGAATAAATTAGTCGTAGCTATATCATTGAATTGCCAGTTTATGAACTATGGGGCGGTATTCTCATTAACCATTACAGGAAGCGTGTGTAATGAGAGCTCTGCATAGAGCGGCAAGTGATCTGACAGCGGCGTGTAGTCCCTTACAAACACCCGAGTAATAATGTTGGCTATTGCTGGGGTAAGGGTTAATTGATCTAAAAACTTTACTGTTTTCTCGTTGTGATTAACATGCGTGTGTGTATCCCGGGGTAACACTGACACATCCACAAAGTCTAGTTCATTATCTGCCAGGAGTATCTGCCACTCATTAAATGTGCGGCTGCCTGGGTGGCAATTAAAATCCCCATAACACAAACAGGATCATATCTTAATCCTCGAAGGATTGCTTCCAGCTTCCCATTATACACAGTTACAGTTACTAATTCCACATTATGATGAGCTGCATAAGGCAAATACACATTTATAAATAGAATAGACATCCCCTATACATTTAGAGATAGCCCAGGTATCCAACCATCATTGTACTGCTCATTTTTTTACGAATGAACTCACTATATTAGAGCACAAGAAGATTAGTTCACCAAACGCGCGTCCTATGAGTATCTTTTTCGTTGAATTAATTGAAAACATGGAGAAGAAATTAAGGCAGCCATCTCTAGAGAGACTAATCGGGAGCTCGCGCTTGAACAGACATGTCTCTTGCAGAGCCCTTATATCACTATTTGTACATAACTGTTTCACAACGCTCTCTGCACAGTTAAACCCATTTCAGTTAAAAGTGACCGGACGGAGATTTCCTAGAGAAGTTAACATTTGATGTGAAGAAAAGCGTTCCCCTGATTTCATTTGGAGGGCTCCAGGATTTTCTTGCTCCCGTAGAATTTCCGGATGTGGGCACCTGCAGGCCACATATCCGGTGATTTGAGGCACTTAACTTTCAGGTAACTTGCACTGACTCTGAAGGCACTAAACTTTCCAGGACGATTGAGCTTCTCTACTGTGTAGTTGCCTTCTTCGGTTAGTCTCTTTATCTCACACTGAGTCTGTTCAGATGTGATGTCCCCATAGATGGACACATATATGCTGCATCATTGTAAGGGAAAGATGCAGAGGTTGGGGTTGGCTGCAGAGGTTGGGTGGTGTCATGCCATGCTGTGTTGGCATTACGTGTTGGAGTTTGCTCAAAAGTGGCTTTATTCAGGTTTAATGTTGAGCCGTTCAGTGTTGAACGTTAAAAGCCTTTCCTTGTTGCTCCTTCGTCGTCGTTCGTTCGTTTAGTATAATTAGACTCATGTAGGCAATAGATGCTTCAAGTCGAGTAACGGTTTCCTTGACGGCTTTTATGTCTTCTCTTATATGCGAGATTTCTTCTTGCATTGCCTTTTCCTGTTTTTTCAGTGTGTTCCTTTTGTCTGCTTCAAATTCTTCCCATATCTTGCGCGCTGCCTTTTCAACAAGTCCTTCAAGTTTGTCCATGCGTTTTTCAATTGAGGAACAATTGGACACCGCCTTGCTGTTTAATATCCTCGCATCACCTTCTGGGATCATTCTACTCATATCAGATCCTGGTAGAAAAGTAGGCAGTTTAGAGAGGTTGCAGGTTAGCATCACCTCATAAATCATGTCAATTAGGGTATTGGCTATCTTTGGGTTGCCATCGATTATGACGACATCATCTGGATTGCACACAGCCAATGTATCATGTGTAATTTATTGGAGCTTTTTTTACGCTGTTTCAGCTCACCCGCATTACATGCGTCGATCAGGGGGTTTTTGATGGTATTTTTTCTCTTTTGCATAACTCGACAAACCACAGTACAGTGCTCACCACCACATCAGTACTTCTCTCATCCTTGAGAGTGATCGGAGCAAATTTACTTTAGGAGCTTTCATTTTTGCTGGAGTTGGTGTTACATGTTTCTTTACCACTTCTCGCCGAGCCGTCCTTATCACCTCTTTCGGCTCCTGAGCCACTGCAATCAGGTTCTCCGTCTACCTCGAGTCCAACACCGTTTGCCCGGTCAGGCATAGTTTTACACAAGATACAGGAGCTTACAAGATTTGATGCTCGAACAACGAGCTCCAGTCGAAAAGTCTCTTACCGCACCAATTATGAGAAACAATTAAGAGAAATAGGAACAATGTTAGACTTTCTTAAAATATTGAATCCGGAAAAAAAAATCTAAAGCTGTTAATAGAACTGGAAGCTCAGGTTTTTATGACCAAAATAATTGGTTATCTTCCGATCATCCAAGCACTAAATGGTCAAATGAACAGTACGAGTTACTCACGGATGACCTTGACACATGTAACTTCAGCACACCCTCATTTGATTCGATCATTGCCTCTTTAAATTTAATAATTACAATAGAGATCCCCCCCGCTTTTAAAAAACACAAGGATATGACGAAAATCAGATGTAAAATTTACCTACAGGAACAGGAATCACTGTCTCATTTTATGATGATTCAAGGAGAGGCTGTTGAAACTTTTAACAAACAGCGGTCACTAAATTCGCCATCTTAATATTTTACCGCAACAATCGCAGCAAAACGTGCAAAGACGGCAGCCACATCTCAACTGGTACTGCAAAAGCCACATCTCAACTGAAACAGATATAGCCACATGTCAACCGAAACAGCAACAGTCACATTTTAACCGTAACAGCAATAACCAGATCTACACAGAAACAGCAACAGCCACAACACAGTATTTTACTTGGCGATTTCAATATCCCTGACATCGATTGGGAAACAGACGAATGCACTGCCGCCGGCCAACGTCTGATTGATTTTGCAGACGATAAGTTCATGACCCAAATGGTGAAGTCACCTACACGAGGTAGCAACATTCTTGAACTCCGATTTCGTGCAAGTGACTCTCATGTCACGAACGTCGAAGTAAGTGAACCACTCGGAACTAGCGACCACAACTGTATCCGTTTGTTGATAGTGCTCGAGGTGAAAACGTCAACAAACTGCGAAAAAGTCCATAACTTTAGATTAGCTAATTTTGATGACTTAAGAGAGTCAATGTCGTTAGAAAATATAACCCTCGGAGAAGATGTCAATCAATCTCTTAACAATTTCTCAATTGCAATTGAAAATATTGAATATGAGCATATCCCGCGCAAAAGTAGAGGAGCAGCAGTCTATCAGCCCAAATACTAGAAAAGAGAATTGCAGCACCTTCAGTCACGGAAGAAAGCAAAACGAGACATTTACATGACGACGTGGCAAAAAATGAATACAACATCAGCAGAAAAGATCTAAAAAGGGTCCGGTAACGATTAGGAAAGGGAAGTTGGATAACGAATTAAATTCAGGAATTCTTAGAAACTAACAAAATATTTGGCTAATCTTGTTCCTGTCTTACAAACCTGCTACTCTTTTTCAGAAATTAAATTGAAATTCACGACACAGAATCTCCAATAGATATATTTTTTCTTGACTTCCAAAAGGCCTTCGACAAAGTCCCCCACAAGCGCCTAAATAGTAAATTGCACAGCATCGGTATTCGAGGCGAGCTTAACAAATGCATTAACTCCTGGCTTACAGACAGACGGCAGCGAGTTGTACTTAACGAAGCTTCCTTCCCCTGGGTTAATGTTACAAGCGGCGTGCCTCAAGGATCCGTGTTAGGACCAGTTCTCTTTATAATATCCATTCACGATCTTGATAGCAACGTACTCTCAAACAATTGCGAGTCCGGAGACGATACTAAAATCGGAGAAAAGTGCAAACTGATCTAGAGTGTCAGCAGATCCAACTGGACTTCAACAAAACAGTTAATTGTTCAGGAAAGTGGCAACATAAATTTGATGTCGACAAATGTGAAGTTGTGCATATAGGTCCTCATAAACTCAAGCACGAATACTCAATGTTCGGAAAGAAACTCATTCCTGTCGCCGAAGAGAGAAATTTAGGTGTCATCATTAGTAACGACCTCAAAAGCAGCAAGCCATGTCACGACGGTGCCAAAAAAAGCAACAAAATGCTAGATATGATATCCCGCACTATCGCGAACAAAATCTCACTCTGTATGCTCAAGTTATTTAATGCATTTGTTACACCGAATCTCGAGTATGCTGTTCAATTCTGGTCTCGATTTCTTAGGAAAGATGTTATTAAATTAGAGAAGGTTCAACGTAGGGCTACCAATCTCATTCCCTCGCGGTGGAATAAATCGTTCGAAGCCAGGTTACGTGAACTCAATCTTTATTCGCTGGAGAAACGTCGAATCAGAGGCGACATGATCGAAGTTTGGAAGATTATGATGGATAAGAAAAACATCGACTGAGCGAGCCTTTTTACTCAAGATACGAACAGAGTTACTAGGAACAATGGATATAAAATCATTGGGAAACGTCGCTCACTCGACATATAGAAAAGTCGACGAATGAAACAAACTTCCACCGGAGATTGTAAACAGCAATACAATTGAAACGTTCAAGTCGCGGATCCACAAGTTCTACATAAATAGCCGATATATAGCTAAGCCGTTCACTTTCCTGTTGATATAAGAAACAAAAATGCCACGTGATGCTATCTTAGACGTTATACGTCAGAATTAATTATTTGCTGGCAAAAGGCAACCTAGTTTGGGTCAATAGGCCTGTTGTTGTCTTCCTACACTTGTGAACACTTGTAAACATGTTAACTGAAACAGCATCAGCCACATCTCTACTGAATCACAAACAGCCACATCTCAACTAAACAAAAACAGCCACATCTCAACTGAAGCAGAAACATTCACATCTCAACAGAAACAGCAACCGCCACATCTCAACTAAAAGAGAAACAGACACATCTCAACTGAAATAGAAGCAGACACATCACAACTGAAACAGAAACAAACACATCACAACTGAAACAGCATCAGCCACATCTCAACTGAAACTGAAACAGATACATCTTGATTGAAATAGCAACAACCATATCCCAACTGGAACAGCAACAACCGTATCTCAAATAAAACTTTAACAGCTACATACCAACTGAAGCAGAATCAGTCATATCTTAACTGAAACAGAAACAGACACAGCTCAATTGAAACCAAAACAGCCATATCTCAATTAAATCAGCAACAACCACATCTCAACTGAAACCGCTACGTCCACATTCCAACTGAAACAGCAACAGCTACATCTCAACTGAAACAGTAACAGCCACATCTCAATTGAAACAGCAAGAACCACATTTCAGCTGAAACAACAACAGCCACATCTCAACTGGAACAGAAACAGACACATCACAACTGCAACAGGAACAGACATCACAACTGAAACAGCATCAGCTACACCTCAACTGAAACAGAAACCGATACATCTCTACTGAAACAGCAACAACCACATCTCAACTGAAACAGCAACAGTCACATATCAACTAAAACAGAAACGGTCACATCTCAACTGAAACAGGAACAGCCACATCTCAACTGAAAAAACAACATTCACATCTCAACTAAAAAAGCAACAGCCACATCTCAACTGAAACAGAAACAGCCACATCTCAACCAAAACAGAGAGAGCCACATCACATCTAAAACAGAAACAGACACATCTTTACTGAAACAAAAACCAAATCTCAACTGAAACAGCTACGTCCACATCCCAACTGAAACAGCAACTGCGCAATCTCAATTAAAACAGTAAAAGCCAAATCTCAACCGAAACAGCAACAGCCACATCTCAGCCGAAGCAGTAACAGCTACATCTCAACTGGAACACACACACTACAATTGGAACAGCATCAGCTACATCTCAACTGAAACAGTAATAGCCACATCTCACCTGAATCAGCAACAGCGACATCTCAACTGAAACAGCAACCGCCGCATTTCCACTGAAACCGCAACCGCTACATCTCAACTGAAACATAAACAGACGAATCTTAACTGAAAAAAAGAAACAGACACATTGCAAATGAAACAGCAACCGACACATCTCAACTGAAACATAAACAGACATATCTCAACTAAAAAAGAAACAGACTCATCCCAACCGAAACAGCAACAGCCACATCTCAACTGAAACAGCAACAGTCAAATCTCAACTGAAACAGCAGCAGCAACATCTCAATTGAAATAGCAACAGCTACCTCTCGGCTGAAATAGTAACAGCCACATCTCAACTGGAACAAAAACAGCCACATAAAAACTGGAACAGAGACAGCCACATCTCAACATATATAGCAACAGCCGCATCTCAACCAACCGAAACAGAAACAGACACATCTCAACTGAAATAGCAACAGGCACATCTCAACTGAAACAGCAACAGTCACATTTCAACTGAATCAGCAACAGTCATGTCTCAACTGAAACAGAATTAGATACATCTCTGTTAAAACCTGAATAAACAGCTACATCTCAACTGTAACAGCAGCAGCCACATCACAACTGACATAACAACTGCCCCATCTCAATTGAAACCGTAACAGACACATCTCAACTGAAACAGCAACAGCCACATCTCAACTGAAACAGCAACAGCCACTTTTTAACTGAAACAGCAACAGCCACATCTCAACTGAAACAGAAACAACCGTATCTCAACTGCAACAGCAACAGCCACATCTCAACTGAAACAGCAACAGCCCCATCGAAACTGAAACAGCAATAGACACATCTCAACTGAAGCAGCAACAGCCACATCTCAACTGAAACAGCCACAGTAGCCCAAACAATAGGAACCATTGAAAATGAAATATCAACTCTACTCCCCCCAACGCTACCTCTCCCGTCTATTGACATCTAGGAAGTGTCTGTTCGAGAACGTTCTCGGAAGCTTGTGAAGGTCCCGTGGACGTCCAAGGAGCAGAAAAATGCCCTTCTGGCCTCCATCAAGCGCAACAGGCCTGATAAATGGTTTGCTAGTGAATACCTCACGAAGTCTAGAGCAGCGTTTTTTTAACTAGTGTCTCTCAAGAAAACGCATCCACAGATAACACGTTTTCTGCCGAAATGGTGGCATCGGATACAAAATGACACCTTCAGACAAATCGAAATGGTTACTGATATCTACGACATCAACAAGCTGGAGGGAAAGCCTCTAGAATGCTCAAGTTAAATAGGTCGATGTTCGTGTGCTTTCCAGGGTATTGTTATTCTTTCTTTACCTTTATTCCTCATTATCCTATCGAGACAATGCCGATGATGATGTTTATGAATTCAACTCTAAGCTTAACATTATTATCGAATTGAGAGACCGAATTCAAGAACAATCTGTGGTGTGAAATTTTGTAAAAATTTGACAGCTATCTCTGATATTCTTGAAATTATTAGTTTTCGTGTAAGCTCCTTAATCGTTGTTTGAATGCGGCATGTTCATTCAGACCCCCGCGTGGCAGTATTCAAAATTTCAATGAGACTTTCTTCCGTGATGTGTTCCCCAATTTTCAAGTTCATACCAAGATCATTTTGTGGGGCGATTTCAACATTTCCATTGCACTTCAAATTCTACAAAAATTTTATTTTCAAATTAGTTGGCAGGCGTTGGCTTCTCTCCAGGGATAGTCTAGCCCAGTGGTTCTTAACCTTTTTGGTGGTACCGAACCCTGCAAGTTCCATACATGCATTCATCGAACCCTTCGTAGGTGAAAAAATAAAACAATTTTTTTAAATTCAAAACACATGTTGGAAGAAAAAACCTACACAACATAAATTTCGCACATAAACAAAAACAAAATTTCCCTTTCTTCTTGATACCACAATCATATACTATTCATTTAATACAAAACTCTCAATGTAGAGATCACCCCGTCGAACCCCAGAAAACGACTCACCGAACCCCTGGGGTTCGATCGAACCCAGGTTAAGAACCACTGGTCTAGCCTATCTGCTCCCCTTAAAAACATAATAATCGGGATATCCCTGCTGCATCAAGTATGGTATTTTGTTTCCACCGGCTGATCCCTTCTCCCGTTATTTTATGTTTATTTCAAAATGCCTGTAATGATTTCCGCCGTTTTTCTTCAACATTTGAAAATGAAAATTGTGTAGATGATTCTGTGGTAAAAGTTTCTCATTCCTTGGCAGATATAATTGCAACGCACCAAAGGTCTTCTGATTCTCTCCCACTTCTGTTGGACAAATAGTGAGGATTGTATTCTGATAGTTTGCTTCTTCGAAGTGTGGAAAGACTTGGCAAAATATCATTCTACGTGTTTCACACCTGACTTGAAATACGTTATATCAATGAAATACAGAGGACACAAACTGTTGTGTCGAGGTTCAGCAACCCGAAAATGGTTTTATACATATCGCCATTTGTTAGCGCTTGTTGTTGAATAATGTAAATAAGTGAATGATACCCATAACCACGTGATGACTCAGAAACATTGTCTATTTGTAATGAAATGTTGGGTCGATGCGTAAAAAAACGTAAAATGACACCTCATGTTAATGGTAATGCGCACATCTTCCTTGTCAATCGCACAAGTTAGAAATTTGCGCCCAAGAGTTATTACACCGATCAAACTGACTAAACAATAAGGCATGCATTACCACCTCAACTGATATCAATGAACAATAAGACACTTAAATAAATTCTTAATCGGATATATAATCGCGATAAAATTCAACCAAAGATCTTACTTAAGGTTAGTCATTCAACTCTTTCTCTTCTCTGCCAAATCTTTGACGAGGTGGTTTATCACACCATTTATTATATTTATCACAACATTTGCAAACAAGCCTATATTATCCCAAATTTCAAATCCCGAGACTCCTGCAGTGCATCCAACTACCGTCCAATTTCTACTCTGTCTATTTTCAACCAATTTTTTAGATCGAGAATCCACACTAGATTTAACAATTTTTTTTGGAGGTTATGTTATGTCTAGGGTGGAATTTGGTTTTTGAAAAAGTTTAATGCAGCCAGAAACAGTTGTTCATCTAGTATCTCGCCTTCTTTAATCACTCCATGGCAAGACTTATAGCGTTTGTTTGTTCCTCGACCTGCGTGAGGCATTTAATACTGTCGAGAAGGATATTTGGGGAGTAAAGGTTGCAGGCTTATTTAATAGTTATTTAGTTATGTGTCCCTAAATAGCTATTTCTTCCCAAAAAGTTATTTGTCTCTTAGAGATCAGTTTACACTTGTCAACGACAAAAAATCAGAAGTATTGACAATAACTTCTGGTGTTTCTCATGGGTCGGTGTTTACAAGTGTTTACAAGTGTAAGAAGACAACAACAGGCCTATTGGCCCAAACTAGGTTGTCTTTTGGTAGCAAGAGTGTTAGTTCTGGAGTAGAACGTCTAAGAGGCCAATTGGCCCAAAATTATTTGCCTTCTGGTTGCAAGAGGATTAGTTTTGAAGTAGAACGTCTAGGGGAGCTTCATGTGCCATTTCTATTTTATTATAACAACAGGAAATGGAACAATTTAGCTATTTATCGGCGATTTATGTAGAACTTATCGAGCCGCGACTTAAACATTTCGATTGTATTGCTGTTTACAACCTCCGCTGGAAGTTTGTTCCATTCTTTGACAACTCTATACGTGAAAAAATTGCGCCTGATGTCGAGTGAGAAACGTTTCATAACGATTTTGTATCCATTGTTCCTAGTCACTTCGTTTGTATCTTGAGTGAAAAGGCTCGCACGGTCGACGTTTTTCTTACCCTTCATAATCTTCCACACTTCTACCATGTCGCCTCTGACTCGAAGTTTCTCTAGCGAATAAAGATTGAGTTCACGAAGCCTGTCTTCGTACGATTTATTCCGCAGCGAAGGGATGGGTTTGGTAGCTCTACGTTGAACCTTCTCAAGTTTAATAACGTCTTTTCTAAGGAATGGAGACCAGAATTGAACGGCATACTCGAGATGCGGTCTAACAAATGCATTAAATAACTTGAGCATACAGAGTGTGATTTTGTTCGCGATAGTGCGGGATATCATACCTAGCATTTTGTTGCTTTTCTTGGCAGCATCGTTACATTGATTGCTGCTTTTTAAGTCGTTACTAATGATGACACCTAAATCTCTCTCTTCGGTGACGGGAATGAGTTTTATTCCAGACATTGAATATTCGTGTTTGGGGTTATGAAGACCTATGTGCATAACTTTGCATTTGTCGACATTAAATTTTATTTGTTTTTTCTTTTCTGACCAATAAACAATTTTCTTCAAGTCTAGTTGGATCTGCTGACACTCTAGTTCAGTTTGCACTTTTCCTCCGATCTCAGTATCGTCTGCAAACTTGCTAATGTTTGAGAGTACGTTGCTATCGAGATCGTTAATGAATATTATAAAGAGAACTGGCCCTAACACGGATCCTTGAGGCACGCCGCTTGTAACGTTACCCCAGGGGGAGGAAGCTTTGTTAAGTACAACTCGCTGCCGTCTATCCGTAAGCCAGCATTTTATCCAGCTGTTGAGCTCGCCTCGAATACCGATGCTGTGCAATTTACTAATTAGGCGCTTGTGTGGGACTTTGTCAAAGGCCTTATGAGAGTCAAGGTAAATAATATCGATTGGAGATTTTGTGTCGTGGATTTCGATTAAATTTCTGAAAAAGAGTAGCAGATTTGTGAGACATGAACGGTTGCGCCTAAAACCATGCTGGGAGTCACCGATCAATTTGTTTGATTTTAAGAATTCTGTAATTTTATCAGTTATCAAACTTTCCAGCAACTTGCCAATGACTGAGGTGAGACTAATTGGAAGGTAGTTGCCGGGACACTTTTTATCCCCTTTTTTAAAATTGATATAACATTGGCCCCTTTCCATTCAGAGGGGCAGGTGCCATTTGTGAGAGATTGAGTGAAAATGTTTGATAAACGTTCGGCGATTTCGTTTCTAGTCTCTTTTAGAATTCTAGGATAAATTTGGTCTGGACCTGGAGATTTGGTGACTCTCAATTCATCTATACATTTAATAACTTCGGCGGGGGAAAAGTTCACTGTGGTGAGGGCTTCAATTTGTTTTGCCGCTACGATATCCTCAGGATTAGGAATATCCTCATTCTTCAACGTAAATACAGAAAAAAAGTATTCGTTGAGTAGAACACTCATTTTGGTGTCGTCCGTTTCTAGCTCACCAACATCGTTCTCGAGAGGACCTATTACAGATTTTACATTTTTTTTGCTCGAAATATAACTAAGAAATTGTTGCGGATTTGTTTTGGCATTGGCAGCAATTTCATTTTCATAATCTTTCTTCCTACGTTTGAGGACCCTTTTTAGATCTCCTCTGCTAATTTTGTATTCATTTTTTATTGCGTCGTCATGTGGATGTTTCTGCTTGGCCGAGTGCTTTGCTTTCTTTTGTGAATGAAGGCGCTGCAATTCTCCTTTCCAGTACTTGGGCTGATAGGCTGCTGTTCGCCTGTTTTTGCACGGGATATGCTCATGTTCGATATTTTTACGCGCAGTCAAGAAACAGTCAAGCGATTGATTGACATCTTGACCGAGGGTTATATTTGCTGACGTTATTGACTCTCTTAAGCCATCAAAATTAGCTATTCTGAAGTTAGGGACTTTTTCGCAGTTTGTTGTTGTTTTCAACTCGAGCTTTATCAATAAACGGATACAGTTGTGGTCACTAGTTCCGAGTGATTCGCCTACTTCGACGTTCGTGACATGAGAGTCGCTTGCACTAAATAGGAGATCAATAATGTTGCTACCTCTTGTAGGTGACTTCACCATTTGGGTCATGAACTTATCGTCTGCAAAATCAATCAGACGTTGGCCGGTGGCAGTACATTCGTCTGATTCCCAATCAATGTCGGGGATATTGAAGTCGCCAAGCACAACACTGTGTTGTGTTGTGACGACATCGACGAGGGTGTTGTAAAGATCGATATCATCTGCAACTTTGCTTTTTGGGGGGCGATAGACGAGAGTGATTTGACATTTTATATTTTTACCGACTACTCTGATTGATACTATGTCGTGCTTGTTGTTTGGAATGGTGACTTCTAATATTTGCAGAGTATTTTTTACGAGAAACAGCACTCCTCCGCCCTCTCGGCCTTGTCTATCTTTGTGAAATAGGGAGTAACCGGGAAGAGTAAATTCGCCTAAATAAGGCCTGGTGCTCGATTTCATCCACGATTCAGTGATAGCTATTATGTCGATACTTTCATTCAACTCAAGGATACCTAATTCTTCGATTTTGTCTCTGAGACTTCTAGCATTCACGTAGTAACATTTGAGAGTACCATTAGTCACATTGACTTGATTTGCTCGATTTATTTTTGCTTCTACTCTGGGGTCTTGTTTCGGACCCAAGACTCACGTTTTCGTTTACACGGATTGTTCTAGTGGAGCTGCGACTACTGCCTCTAACTCGGGTTGGATTGATAACAGGAACTTTTTTTGCTAGGACCTGTGGTGGTATTTTGATGGGCACTTCCATTTGTTGTGTATCTCGTGCTGAAACGGGCGGAGGTCGCTGTGTCGTTTCGTCGGGCATAGCTGGCGGAGTTGTTGATATGATATCGTTTACGTTTTTTGACTTATTTTCGTTGACGAGTTCAGCGCCGATGTTTTTAAGGATGTTTTCGATAGTTTCAAGTCCATACGTGTTCGTGCGAGCCTTGTTGGTGATTCTATTAAAGTTATAGTACTTTGGGTCGATCATTGTATCCCAATGATCCGAAAAAGATATTTTCCGGGCTTTGCAGAAAGTTGCTAAGCGATTGATAAGTAAAATCATCTTGCTTATTTTATATCTACTTTGGTTCGGATGGGGCAGGATGCCAGTGACATGAAGGTTCGCGTGTGAGGGTTTGATGTTGCTTAGCATGGTTTCATACCTTTATCATGTCGATTCCGTCTGCGTCACGTCTTTAGCTCCGACTTGTATTATAATTCGCTTAGATGAATGTATCCTTTCCTTTGCGATTATGCCTGCGACCTCGCCAAGTTTTAAATCGTCTTTGCCAAGTATTTTCAGTTGAATTCTCCCTTTTCGCTGATTTGATTTGAAAGAGGTGACATTGTAATCACCAATTACAATAATTTATTCTGTATTCGGAGAGCCCATTTCATCGGGCAATACATCGAATCGGTTACGTGTATTGGGTCGAAAGTGGTGAGATTGTGGTCCGACGTGTGTTGCATTGTCACAGCGTGGCTGCCTTCTACTAACTACAGTTGAGTACAGTGCTTCGCTGTCTTTGACTGAGTTTATTGTCGGTTTAATACGATCATTTGTTTCAGCGTCTAGAGTCGAAAGATTCTTGGCGAATTCGGAGTCTAGGTGCACTTCGAGTTCTTTCACTTGATTTTGGGTGGCCTCTACAGTTTCTTTGACAGCTGCTAATTCGCTGCTTATCAGATCTTGAAATTTGTGAAATTGTTTCAGTACGTTTCCCAATTTTAATTCAACAGCTATCAATCGGGTCTCCGTGTTGACTGACTCTGTTATGGATAAGCCGTTGGATGAGACTGTCTCTGTTTTGGATGAACCATCGAAGGCGTGACTGATTTGTGCTTTCAGGTGTTTGGTTTCCTGTGCGGCTATACAAAGTTTACAGCGCAATGTCTTGCATTCCGAATTTGAGGGAGTGCTACGCAAAGTCCCAGCAGAGGAAGAAGAACTTTGGCAATCCATTAGTTAAGGGGCGTACGAGGTGTGGCAGATGCCTCATTCTAGCTTAGCCTGAACCATCATGGACAGTTATAGAATTTACCGTTGGGAAAATGGACCGTTAGCCCGAGTTCTATTTTTTGTGATTTCTTGTAGACAGCAGATATGAATTCAGTACTATAATTAGATGCGGGATGTGACGATTATGACGCCGATTCGAAAACGGAATTAAAACGGGAATAATACAAATGAGAGTCTGATGCGCGTATCGTCGGATGCAAAGCTAAACTAATTTATGGTTGCTCCTATCTGCTTCTCACTAAGGGAATGATATCATGGTCCTGGGCACCAACCTTGTACCAGACATGACCGGCGGAGTATCAGAAGATGACGAAAAAATAATTACAATTCAGTACGTGGGGTGTTATAAAATCGTAGCACGATTCTAAGATGCAAGATGTAAAGTGGTACAATACAACGTATGTGGGCAATTGCTTAATGTCCGCGGGTAATAGCTGATTGTACGTGAGTAATGGCTGATTGTACTTGGGGAATAGCTAATTGCACGCGTATAACAGCTGATTGCCCGTGGGTAATAGCTGAATGTACGTGGGTAATAGCTGATTGTACGTGGGTAATAGCTGATTGTACGTGGGTAATAGCTGATTGTACGTGGGTAATAGCTGATTGTACGTGAGTAATAACTGATTGCACGTATATAATAGGTGATTGTACGTTGGTAATAGCTGATTGTATGTGGGTAATGGCTGATTGTACGTGGGTAATAGCTGATTGTACTTGGGTAATAGGCGATTGTACTTGGGCAATAGCTAATTGCACGCGTATAACAGCTGATTGTCCGTGGGTAATAGCTGAATGTACGTGGGCAATAGCTGATTGTACGTGGGTAATAGCGGATTGTACTTAGGTAATAGCTGGTAAAGTTAATCTAAATATGACCTGAACAATGAGAGCACGCGTGAAAAACTAAAAAGCTAATAAGCATTTAACAATGATCTTAAAAGACATGAAATAAAAACAATAGAAAAATTGAAGCACACTAAAAATTACCTCAATATACCGTCCTTAAAGAAATGCGCAAACAATGAGTCGTGAGCTAATGAACCCAGAAAAAAGGTATTCCAGTAAACACGAATAAAAGCGAATGGGCGAAATAAGAGCAGAAAACACCTTGGCGAAGTCTTGAGAGCCCGTGGACACCAGCTTATGAGTTCAAAGGAGAGATCATCAAACTCGCTGGATAATTTAACGGTTAGAGAGGTAGCGTGTGGTGGAAAAATTCTTGCCACAGCGCAGTAGACCACCAAGAACCCCAAGTAACTGAATGACGTGTAATATAATGAACTGCTAGAGATGAAGTAGAATATCACCAATGGAAAAAATTAAATAGAATACCATCAATGGAAAAAAATTAGTAGGGGGCCATCAAAATGTCCCTAAACGGCAATTGAGGTATAGATATCTGTCAAAAACCATCTTGCCGTAACAGGAAAAGAGATGGCTCCCTTGGATTTGACGGTTGTTGGGTGGTTGTTGGGCAATGGCATAAAAAGTAAATTAGAATATAACCTATAAAAATGTTACTCAAAATAATCTTGGTTATATACTAATGAAGGCAACAAAACTTATAATGAATCCACTCAGACGTGAATTAATTGACGCTAGCGGCTAGGGGATTGAAGCAAACAGAAAAAATATAAAAATAACCTTGATAAAGTCCTAAAAAAATGCGCGAGGCAATAATCGGGGGCACGAGAACAAAGGATAATGGACACAACAGGTAATCTAATGAGACATGAATAAAAGCTAATAAGCAAGTAAACGCAAACTAATGCACGAGAAAGAAAATCTAGGTATCAATTTCACTAAGGCAGTGTTCTGCAGCCGATAAAATAGTTGGCAATCAGAACTTTGCTACTGACACTGTTATTACCTAATGCTGTTTATGATGTATATTACATCAGCACAAAGCGAATGCTGGCAGAAAACACGTAAATATTCCACTGTCTTGCATGTAGCTTCAGATGTAACATCTAAAAGTACCATGAAAAATGTTATTATGTTATTGGTTGCCTAACGACTTCCAACAATATGTCAATAATGGCGACAATATATTTCAAGTATTGATTTTTACATACTATTATTAGCACTGCCTCGAAGGAGTCTGGTTGAGTAATTTAAAGCTCATGTTATTGAAGGGGCCGTAGTATGCGGTGAAGGAATGAACGGCAGCGTAGTGGAGGATGAGAGGCGGTTGAGGTTGGTAGGAGGGCGTCTTGCTGTTAGAAGGTTACACTGGCGGAAGGCTCTCACTGGCGGGAGGCTCTCACTGGTAGAAGGCTGCATTGATAATAGCCATGTTGTTGGAGGGGACTTGATGGTGCTTCTTTATCGGCACTGTTAACAATATTTCGGCGAGTGTCCCGGTCAGCATACAAATTAAAATGACCAGTTGCGCAATTTGTGCAGCTGAATTTTCTGCTTCGATCCACCGAAATAGTAAAGTGGATGAGAAGGACAGTTAACTAATCGATATTACCTAATTGGACGGTCGGGAAGAGGGAAAGATTTCTTCCTGCTCCCTCGTCCTCAACCCCATTGCTTGGAGGACGAGGATGACTCACGAGGATGACTCATGCGATAGTGCGCTGTATGATCCCTTGTCCAACTTAACACTCATGCTTCGAAGACGAGGGTAACTCATGATAGACAGCCTGCTATGGTGAGCTGTATGATCCCTTGTCCACCTTAACACCACTGCTAGGAGGGCAATGAAGATTTATAATTGACAGACGTCAGCGCTGAAGTGAGTTTCTAAAGTGTGGGTGTTCTGGGCCTTTCCTCGTCTTCATCTAATTCAAAAAAACAAATACTAATCAGAGCGTGGAGTATAAAGCTGACAACATCGGGAATGCAACCAATTGTTATTAAAGGAACCTCAAATTAATTTAGTCGAGGAGCATCTGCCGAGGTCTGTCAATAGCCTAGCATAGTTTACCCATGTTCATTTTTGCAGAACTCAAACAAATGATTGCCCTCTAGCTTAACCACCCCCCCATCACCGAAGCTAGTAAAGTAGGTTTCCTTAACCGTTTCACCTGTCTGTTTAAGACAGTGAAGCAGGTTGTGGGTATCCCAGCATCAGCCGGCGTGTGTAGCCCTTCCAGAAGGCAGTCAAGTGCAGAACAGGGCAAGACGATGGACCGGGGAGCTCAATTTGATCAAGAAGGACATGGACGTTTATGGCCTCGTGGTCAGGAAACCATCAGTATAGTGCAAGACGAGGATGTTCTTCGCGACCAACGTGGATATAAACCTTTATTGCGTCGCGCGGTTTTCTTTACAGGCTTCTTGGCAGGTGTTTGGAGCGTTCATGAAATGTTCATGAATGAACTAAGACGTTGAACGGGAGAAGAAAAATTATGTTTAACCATTTTTTCGAGAAATACTGTGAAAATAAATATTCCCAGTTATTACAAGTAACCAGTTGTTGAGTTGATTGATGATTTATACATATTTTGGGTTGCAAGGAGATGTTTGCCAGGCTCAATGTTTATAAACCAGTTGACAACATTTGTTATCCTACTTTCGTACCGTGGCTGAAGCAATTACTGACCTACAATGCGGTAGCGAGACTGAGACATGGTTGGGATAATGATGGTATCTAACAGGCCAATCAGGGCTGAACATTGATGGTCCCGAGGCCGCCATTGAAGGCGACCGGGAAGGTATTTAGGGAATCCCAAAAATTATCGGGAGTGAGAGATCGAGGAGAGGATGAAAGCCTGACTGACTGACTGTAACTGATTGGGGATGAAACTAAAAATAATAAATCTAAGCGGGGATGGATTATAAAGAGAGAGCCTAGTCGTCCAATGATTTATTTTATAATCATGAATGATAAATGAAATTTGAAATTCAGTCTTCTCCAATTTGCCTGGCATATCAGACCACCACGTGGATGAGAATCGCCTCATTCCAGTCGAATAGTCTTGAAAACAAAGTACCAAATAGAATCCTTGTGGGACTGAAGCAATTGAAACATTGCCACCTCCATAGTGGTCGAGCGGGGGTTCTGTTGAATAGCAGTATTGCTTCACTATCTCCAACATGCAAGGACGGTGGCCTCGTCGCCGTGGAAGTCAGTTGAAATTTTTGTTAGTGGGAATGACTTCTTCACGATCATTTTTTGGACAAATATTGCAAAGGTTACGCCATCAAGAATTGGACGAGCGAAATGCGAGCTCTTCAGAGGCAACACGAGGTGGTTGAACTGAGTGTTTATCGAAGTTGCAGCGCAATAGACGCAGAAGAGGAGGACAATGAGTGGAACTAACGATACGCCAAATGCTGGATTGTGCTGGGAATTGCCATGAATGAGCAAATAAAAGGCGCGCAGTCGCATTATAGGACACATTCTTAGCATTCAATATAACCACATAGTATGAAAAGGCCCCACAGACAGATTTGATTTGCTCATGAATGTTGGATACGATTAAGTATCTTTCCGCAACATTTAGTCAGTGTTTAGAAGTTTTGCATATTAAGACGGGGGCATGATGTCAATAATAATTATTGTATGTGGGTCGATCTTATCATAATTTTGTTTGAACTTGTTGTGCCTTTTTTATGTATGATGTATATTGCATTTCATATGCCAATGAAGGCTTTGATAAATCAATTGAATTCTTCCATCTGCTGTCGCAAGATTGACTTGTTGCGATTGAATGTATTTGTTAGCCTCTGAAAATGATTTTCTTGATCCACAATGGTCAATATACTGTGTATACATCGGCTACAATCGGTATAGTTATTTATCCAATATGTTGCAGAAACCACATGTTTACGAAAACCCACGGAGTTCATCTATGTCTGATTATATTTTACATAAAGAGTTGATGCTCTCTCATACATTCAAAGCAGACTGGATGCGTCCGTGACATTGCATCCTAGTACTGCATTAAATTGAGGAAATAGACTGGCAGAACATTAACGACACCCGAGCTTATGGGTTATTTAACTCTGCGTTTACGCAGCACTCCTATCTAATGGTTTCCTTTCATTCGCAAGGCATTAACTCTGATTGTAGTTGTATTTATAGCACATTTCCTTATCATTGTTCCACGAATACATCTCAGGAACTCTGCCGTCCTGAAGGGAGGCTAGCATTAATGTCTCCAACACCTTTGATTAATGGCAGTTCCCAAGGCTTATTTTACTATTCCAAACTGCTGTTTCTTGATTATGATCGTACCATGTTATGTTAACTCTTCAAGGCAAACCGTCAGCTCCAAACCAGGTATTTGTTGGCTGCATCCTGAATGGGCTGGAGGTTTCATCTGACGCTATGAGACTCTGGTCGAAATGGGCATAACAAGATCTATGTAATGAGTTGGGGTTTATTGATATGCCAAACGGAGAACAATGTTGAAACAAATCAGAGTTGAATAGAGTCCCAACTAACGAATTTCCATTACCTATTGGCAATATCTGCAACTGTTACTATGGCTCGTCAGTGAACGTCTCAAAACTACAAAGAACGTTTATGATGTCAACCGTGGCCTGGCTCAAGCGACAGAACTCTGAGTCCGTTCTGTACCTTGCGCCATTTATTCTCCATTAAAATCAAACGATAGTCATTACTCTTTGCCATCATTAAAAATGTGGCCGAACCTAGGAAAAACTTTTACTGATCTATAAATCGAGATAACTGTTATAATTTCAGTATCTGCTTGGGTGATGTTCAACAGCTGTCCAAGCACCGCCACATCAAACTGGGAGAGCAGTGTTTTCTCTTTTAAATCACATTCTGTTATAAAACCTGTGTTACAAGTAAGAAAAAAAAATCACACGTGAAATGTTATTTGAATTAAATAACATGATGTTGTTTTAAATTACTTCACTGTAATATTTATTACTTAGAAGAATTATCTTAACACCAAACTACATATTCGTTACGTAAACACGGAAAGGTGTGACGGGCTGAGCTGAGGCTTATCACAAGTAACAAGTTATTTATCTTCAAAATGTTATTTCATGACACAAACAGCATTACGTATTTTGTTTCCAGCAACATTGTTATCAGGCCTAGCCTCAATGTGGTATGTCATATAAAACACGGAATGTGTTCTACCATTTATGAACTAATTCTCTCCGTGAGCTATTTTGTTTGGCACATAAATACGTAAATATCATCCACAGCGTTTATGACAGTACCCTATTGTTTTTATATCAATAGACGATGTGGAAGCTGCAGTGCTGATAAACAAATTAATAACTTAAATCCTCTACAATTCGGTGAAATTTTAAGTGTGTGTATAAAAACATAGAATATGATATAGAATAATAATTCACTATAAAATCGTAATCTTTTTCATTGTGTCTGTAATCAATTGGTACCAATTCAAATTCGTCTTTGGAGATGTGTTTTTGTTCAAGTAATTTATCTCAAAGAAATCGAAATTTAGTTGCTGGAAAACAAAGCTTTTAGTTTGAAAAATATGTGGGTAAACTTTTCCAATTCTTTTTCAATTTTTAAGACAGAAACTAAATAGTTTTCATTTAGTCAAGTGATAGTCGAACAACTCATAAAGTAGCAGTCAAGGAGAGCTTCTGCAGGTCACTGATAAACGTATACAAACAATCTGAAATAGCATGAAGTCCAAGTGTCTCCCAATGTCCATGTTATTAACACCTGTAACGCTCTCTATGCAAGTCACCATTAGTCACGGATAAATTCTTCCAATAAGTAACGATCATTTTTTCACCTAGTTGAGGTCAAGACTCTTCACTCATTATCAGTTGTTCTCTACCACTAAATGTACGGCAAATACAAGAAGCGTTTCAGTATCTTGATGCTCCAACGTTGCTCGAATGAAGTCCTTCAATCCAAGGGGATTGGTTTACAATCGCCTGATTCACGTAATGTTATTGATCGTTCCACATTTAAAATTGCAATCATGAAATATTTTTTAATTATCGACTACTACGAATTTGTATCATGAAAGAGTACAATTTAGGCATGCGTAGTATTTAAATTCAGGATGAGAAGGTGGATAATTATTACGTTAACATGCAGTCTGGCAATTCTTAGATGGATACGAAGTGCACCAGATATTTTATGTATTAAAAACAATTATACTATGCTTACAACAGCACACTATTTTTCTGCTAATATCTTACAACAGACAAGATGATTCAAACCCCAGGTTTTGTTGTTAGCTTTAAACGAAATCCTCAAATTCAGAACCTGGATCCTAGACGTCGTTGTCCCATGTGAAGGGTTAGCTTGCATTGGTTAGCTGCTGAGCAAAGATCGGGATACAAACCTCGTTATTCATTATTTATTATAATGTCTTTCAAAACCAAGTAATTAAATTAATAAACAATATTGTTTGAATTAACGTCATAAAATAATCAAGCCTGTCCTTTTAACGCAACTTTAATGATTGACGGCAGTTAATCTGCTCCAATAATCGGCTGTTAAGTAATAATTTATGCGGGAGCCGGTAAATTGTGTTTCACCGCCAGGGTAATCAACACCATTAATGACTTCACCGCCAGGATAATCAACACCATTAATGACTTCACCGCCAGGATAATCAACACCCTTGATGATATTCATCGCCTCCTGTACCACGCTCTTCACTCTTAGATACACAAAAATAAGGAGGCTTCTCACAAATGAGAGAAATAAATCTACACTATTCCACTATATTGTTTGTTGTAACACCAAAACGAAGAAACAAGCAGCGAAGGCTCTCTTGAGATCTCGACAATACTTCTGAGGATGACGGATAATAGACGGATCTCGAATTTGGAAAAAGGCAGAGATACAGCCAATGCCCCCTAAATGTATAGGCCTGAGCAGTCGTTCAGTGACGTCACATTAGTGAGAGAAACCAAAAAATAAGAGCGATGAAAATAAATTTTCCGTTTACTGTATGTATATGAAATTAAATTTTTACTTCTCTGATTGGTTGCGTTCAGTCACTGATGTGACGTCACATCAGTGATGCTCATGTCAGTACCTAAAGGTGGACTACATTTCGGGCCATCGACTGTATATTTTTAATTTATATACGAAAAATAGGATCCACATAATAACGTGGCAGTAATTTAAAGCGCCAAACATAATAATTCACTTTAGTTGGGGAACAAATAGTGACTATCGATTGAAGAAAAGCGCGCTAGTGAGGAGTTGACTTTTGCCAGCTCCCCAGTGCGCTAGTGAGGAGTCGACTGTTGCCAGCTCCCCAGTGCGCTAGTGAGGAGTCGACTGTTGCCAGCTCCCCAGTGCGCTAGTGAGGAGTCGACTTTTGCCAGCTCCCCAGTGCGCCAGTGAGGAGTCGACTTTTGCCAGCTCCACAATGCGCTAGTGAGGAGTCGACTTTTGCCAGCTCCCCAGTGCGCTAGTGAGGAGTCGACTTTTGCCAGCTCCCCAATGCGCTAGTGAGGAGCCGACTTTATCTAGCTCCCCAGGCTCAGCAGCTGTTGCGTGTGATTGTAGGTAGTGGGTTTTGATGAGTTTGGAATAGTTGTGAGTGGATCTGCCGTGCGTCACCATCTTATCATTAATGTTTGCACCAAGTATTGTCCGTAAATAAAGCAATAAAATTAAATTAAAGTTTCACTAAAATGCAAGAAAAGTATTATACTAAGAAATTACGTGATGAATGAATTTATTCTCTTTAGTCTCAGGAAGACTCGGGATCCAAGGAATCAATGATTCGCAAGGTAAAATTCATATTATTTTTACGTAGGTGCAACATATTAAAATTGTAATAACAGATAATGAAACAGGAACACTTACTGAACAAAATGATGTAATGAGAGTATTAAATTGCAGTGCTCCTTCAACGAAGCCCTCGTTGAGCACCATCACTGTCTCATAAGGATATTACAAACAATGAGGAAAGGCATCGCATATAGTTCATTGAAAGAATATAGGTTCGTGGTTCGGTGGCAGTAGAGAAGAAGCAAAAACAATGAGCGTGTCCACTTTTACTGTCTGTGAAGTGTCGGGTACTAGCACGAGTTTTTATTATTATTTCCGGGGCATGTCAGTGAAGGCTTTTTATGTAAATATCAGCGTCAATGATGAGTAGACTTTCAGTGAGGGACTTTCTATATATTGTGAGAACGTTTTAATTCATCTATTCATGATTAGTAGAGTTTCCTGCTTGTTGCGTTGTGCTTCCGTTGAATGACTAGAAGACATTGAATAGCCTAAATTCTTGTTGAAAAATCATTCCCATTTCTCCTAAAATTGTAACTTATAGATGTCTCCAGAGCATCCTACCTTGCTCTGAGAGTACTGTTAACGGCCTATAGCAACAAAAGCTACACACCAGATCCTTCAAAGGCTGTTAGCGAGATTGGTACAGGGTAATCAGAGCGTAGCAATTGCACAAGTGGGCTCTATTCGTCGAGAGTGATAAAACTATGATAAATGTTAGAAATTTGCGTACGTTCTTCTGTTGTTCGTTAACAGTCTGCAAAGAATCACCCGATACAGATATTTTTTCTTGTCGGTTAACTTGTGCGTCATTTGCGCATTTTTGCAATACCATTTTTTTATTTCTCCGTGTGCACAACTCAGTCCGCTGATCCTTGTGCCTTTTTGTTCATGGCGATATTTTAAGATGCAGCCAAAGAAAACTCGCATAATGATACAAAAATCTGTCATTCGGTTTGAATTGATAGATACATGGGAAACAAGGATACAAGACTCCGAGTCGGAACCGATTCAGTCTTGGTCTAGGTTTATTTATATCGAGTATTAATTTTGAATGTAGGGCATGCGTTGATGATGAGGGATAGTTCAGGGATGCTCGATAATATATACTTCTTAACGTACTGTAGGAGAAGAAAGTTAATAACAATACACACATAAAATGGTGTCCTATTCATACACGTAACCAATTCCAATTAGTGACTCTTAAGGAAATATACAAACGAAACTAGGCCACTTTTATAGTTATAATCTCGTAACTTTCTCATAGAATATCATCAAATTAGACAAGCCCTAAAAAGAACAACGAAGAATTGAAATCGCCTTGTTTGGATGGGCGGTCTTTTTTCCTGCCCTCTTGAGTTAGATATTTATTTACAGACGGAACGTCAGAGAATTGAGCTTTCATAAACATTGGACAGGCCCATTAATTGGAAGCGAGGGTTTATCCTACCAGCAGAGTTGGCGCACTGTACATCATACATTATGTAGGACTCATTTAATTTTACGCGAGGGTTTATTCGACTAGCAGAGAGATGACGGACAGCCCTATTCAGCCCTTCATACATAATGTAGAACATGTTTTATGGTAATTTTGAACAGAAATTGTGCAATTCATATTTTTAACATGGAAGTAGCTATGACTGTTTGAAAAAATGTTGTTGATAGTGCAGCTAAACTCCCCAGTGCCAGTGAACTGCGTGCCGAAACTGACGAAACATTGCTGTGTTAAGATTGTTTGGTATTCTTATAACTTTAAATTTTAAAATCCTTCTACAAAAAGCTATCAACATTTATGATTGTCTCCCTGTATTCAACTCAATTCACGACCCTAAGAATTATCTCGTTATTCTAAATCCAGGATTCCAGATACTCAAGGGAAACCTCTTAGAGCTTGCATGCAATGGACGATACTGCGTTTACCTTCTCATTTTGCGTCAAATATTTGATACCTCTTTTATATTTGTAGTTCAAATCCTTTTATACACTCCTGAAAATAAGTGTTTATTTTAACAAGACTCTAATGAACAGAAGAAAGGTGTAATATAAAAGGATTCACACGTCCGATTAAATACTGATTGTTTGAGATTAATAGAAGCATATTGTCATAAATTTTTATCTATAAATCGAGATCTTGAATTGAGGTGCAACATTTTAATACTTATCTGCAAATGTTCTCCTCAAGCGTTTCATAATATGAATGAATAGGTAAATTCGATGTGAAGTCGTTATGTACAAATTCTTTTTTTTCTGGCGTAGAGTAGAATTGCCGGAATGTCCTGACCGCGCTGGATTGTTCTGACCGGGCTGGGTTGTCCTGACCAGGCTGGGTTGTCGTGACCGGGCTGGGTTGTCCTGACCGGGCTTGGTTGTTCTGACCGGGCTTGGTTGTCCTGACCGGGCTGGGTTGTCGTGACTGGGCGTGGGTTGTTCTGACCGGAGTGGGTTGTCCTGACCGGGCTGGGTTGTCCTGACCGGGCGTGCGTTGATCTGACCGGGCTGGGTTGTCCTGACCGGGCTGGGTTGTCCTGACCGGGCTGGGTTGTCCTGACCGGGCTGGGTTGTCCTAACCTGGCTTGGTGGTGCTGAGCGGGCTGGATTAGCCTAACCAGGCTAAGTTGTGCAGAGCAAACCGAACCACATCAACATATATTCTATTACTCTCCCGGACCAAGCAGTCTCGAATTTCACGTTCTGGACGGCGAGGCAAAAGGTTTAAGGAACACAAGAAATCATAACATTTGCCAATAAAAAACAACGACTGTTATAAAGATTATTAAGAACCAACAGAAGAACAATATTAGCAGCATTAACATCATAGCCTGGTACACTCTCTGCCTCGTTCTCCCTTAACCCTGAAAAGAAACTTCGACAATTGTGAATGTTTGATATCTCAAGATCCCTGAACATAAATTTATACTTGTAATTTATCGTTGTTTCCATCAGTAAAGATGAACCCTTGCTACTCCATCAGCGTTTCCTTCCCTTCTCGGCCTCTCATAATTATTCCTCCAAGCTGAGCAAACTCATTTACCTGCCATTCTACTGCGTTTATTATAAAGAGGCTACGGGCCGCATAGTTCACCAGACAAGGGGGAACGCGACAGCGTGATAATTTGATCATGGGTGAGATTAATTCAATTGAGGAGGCGGGATAACTGCTCATAAGAACTGGTAGCGCGTGAGGAGGAGAAATAACTGCTGAAAGTAACTGGTAGCGCGTGAGGAGGGATAACTGCTGACAGGAACTGTTAGCGCGTGAGGAGGAGGATAACTGCTGACAGAAAATGGTAGCGCGTGAGGAGAAGGGATAACTGCTGACAGTAACTGGTAGCGCGTGAGGAGGAGGGATAACTGCTGCCAGGAACTGGTAGCGCGTTAGGAGGAGGGTGACTGCTGACAGGAACTGATAGCGCGGGCGGAGGAGGGATAACTGCTGACAGGAACTGGTAGCGCGTGAGGAGGATGGATGACAGCTAACAGGAACTGGGAGCGCGTGAGGAGGAGGGATAATTGCAGACAGTAACTGTTAGCGCTTGAGGATGAGGGATAACTGCTCCTAGGAACTGGTAGCACGTGAGGAAGAGGGATAACTGCTAACAGGAACTGGTAGCGTGTGAGGAGGAGGATAACTGCTGCCAGGAACGGGTTGCGCGTGAGGAGGAAGGATAAC
>SDVV010000596.1:0-30463 GCA_016164225.1 Gammarus roeselii
TCATATAAATGTATATGTAGGTATGTATGTATGTATGTATGTGTTTGTATATATATGTATGTATATATATATGTTGCCTATGGTATTTTTAAGGCATTTCAATGCTGGGCATACTGTATTGCAATTCATCGCATGCCATGTTGCATAAATACAATTTCAATGCTAGTCCTCTGAGTGTTTAGGGATAATACTAACATATTTCATTTGATAATTTTTATTGATAATAAATCTAACAGCTACCTAATAATTTACATGCAGTATTAAAGGCTAATTCCCACATATATCATTCTTCTTGCACTAATGTTGATTTCCGGACACGTTCATGATGATTTTTTTTCAACCTTGCTAACGACTTGATCCTAACAGTGCTGATCAATTTACACGTGGCATAGATTTAATTAGTTCAATGCTATTTTCTGCAATTGTATCATTTTTAACTCTATCTACAATATTCGCAATGGTTTTCTTTTCGTTCGATATATATGATGTCATTATGACCGAATGTCACATCACACGGGATTTGTTTGAAAATTTATGAGCTTATTTGTAGCTCGATTAAATAAGAATTGATCAGCAATGAAATAACTAGGCTTTTGATATAAATCTTTCGACGATGCTCGGAAAAACATTACATCTCCATGCCTGCTGATGTTCTAATGTTTTATTTAGAGCTCAGTTATATATTTATACTCATATGTTAGGCACAATTCATACATCGATATTCAACATAAGCATGATGTCACCAAGACGCGTTGTATCGTCAAAACAGCCCTGGGGAGAGGGGGGTCGAGAACGCCTTGGAGATAGGGGGCTGAGAACGGAGATCGTATAGCTGAAAACGCCCTGGAGCTCGTATAGCTGAAAACACCCTGGAGCTCGTATAGCTGAAAACGCCCTAGAGGTTTTCGCTCACCGAAACAGCCTTGCTCCAACACGTTAGGGTGTCAGTCATGAGTGAGAGGGTGGGCCTCAGACGATGCCTCGCCCCAACACCCCCCACTAGTCAATGAGTTAGCGGACCTCAGACGATGCCCCGCCCCGCCTAACCCACCAGCTAATGAGAGAGCGGACTTCAGACGATGCCCCGCCCAGACACCCCCCCTCAGCCAATGAGAGAGCAGCCTTGGACGTTGGTTGCGCACCGATCACAGCACTGCGGCAGTACCTTACGTGCAGCGGTTTGAAGTGGATCTGCGTTTGATTGTTCTCCAGAGGTTAATTATCCTGTATATATTTTATTTTGGCATCAGTGTTATGATAAGTAGTATTTTAGAGGAATATCGGTTTTGTTAGGAATATCTAGAGTTTCATGCTCATCACCCTATTTATTTCCTGTTCTTAAACATTATATTGACAGTCATACTCATGAATACAGTCTTGGGTGCTCACGGGAGCTTATCTCTTGGTCGCGAGAAGGCACTACCTCTCGCAAGTGGTGCGGTGGCATACATGTTTCACTCTGTCACAGTCGAACATATTTCGAGTACCAGTGTATGCTGTTCTGTGATTTTTTATACAGTGAATTTATAAGTGTTTACGAGTTTTATGCCACTGTTACGAAGCCGTGTGTTACTCTATCAACTGTCCCAGAATCTGTCTTTCATCCTCCTCATAAATTTGCAATAGTCTATTTTTTTTAATGCTTTAGGCAGCTTATGAAGTCATAGACACGAAGTCATTGACATCTTTGCTTATCACTGTCTTATTGACCAATAAACTTTCGAGGTGATCGAGAATGTGAATATGACTTTGGACATTGGGATGACTAACAAAGCCGTTCGGTTCCAATATAAGTGCTGTGTTGGTTTTTAGGTAGTGAAGCAAACCGTGGGACAATGATTTTGCTACGGGGGGCAATGAGGCCGTATATAGTGCTGCAACATCGCCATTCTTTGGCTCCTTTTGTTTGATTGGTTCCGGTGTTTGTTCTGTTGTGATACTAGTGCGATATAGTCCTAAGATAAAATTAAATAATCTTAGTGCTATTTCAGGCGAAGCGTTAAAATCTAGCATTCGTCCCCACGTTCATTCAACCTTTGACTGCGATATTGACTGCTATGTTCTGCTTTTTCTGGCCCTGTTGTGACAGATAAGAGTGTAGCTTTACCGCCAATATGATTAGTTGTAAGCTTATCCATCTTGGATTTTGGAACTAGGTAGTAAACCGATTCATCCATGAATTATTTTTGTCAAGAAACTCACTGCAGTGAGTAATAGTAAATTTAACAGAAACCCTCTACGCACGGTTGATGAAGTTTTCCTTTGTTCCCGGACGATTTACTCCCGGACGATGTACTACCTGATTGTTTTATTATAGAATTGAATTTAGTTACTCATGACTTGGTTATCTTGTCACAGGCCAATTTTCCGCTCAGTATAATTGTAAATATCTCTCAGATGATTTTAACTTCTTTATCAGTTAATAGTTTGATGAGCTGATTACGTTCGAATGATTTTAGTCAATTTAGTTCATCATAAAACTTCAATTTCTGTTTCAAAGTACGTTCATCACACATCACGACACGACGTTTACTTCATTTATCCATTTCGGTTTGCTGTTTGGATAATCCGCGTAAATCACGTAGATTTGCTTTCTACCTCGTCTAATACGGTTCTTCAAGACCTCGATGGAATACATATCAGGTCTGTCACACTGAACTAGTTCCTGCCTGTACGCAAAACCTTTGATGGGTTCATCAGTTTTGAGAGGTGTTATTTCGTTGGTCAGAGGGTAATGTTTTTGATTAATACGCGAAATACGAAACACTCCATTTGTAAACTTTGGTTCGTGTCCTATCCTGAATGTCTTGAGACTAGGATCACTGCACTGTAAGCGTACGTACGCTCCCACCTTTAGTTGTGTACTGGGCAATTCGATTGCCTTACGTCGTATTTTATACATTTTGGACAACAGTCCCTGAAGTTTTCTTGGGTCGTTCAACAAATAAACCTCACAGGGGACCCGCCCCATTAATGATGAATGTGGTGTCATGTTGTACGTGTTCACAATTGTTTGCAAGTCATCTATATAGCGGTACATCTTTTTTAGCATGCATATATTTACCCAACTTCAGTTTTAGAGTCCGTATGACCCGTTCAGCAGGTTATGCAATAATGGCTTTGTTGTAGGTGTAATAAATGGATATGTTCTCGACATTCAAATAAGCTGTAAAGCTCTTGTTCATAAACTCACTTCCCTGATCTGAACAGATCAGAGTTGTTTGCCATACTAGTTCGTTGAATACAGTATCAAATGCTACACTCATATTATTAAATGTGATGGCTTTCAAGGGTTGTACACACAGATATTTGGTGTATATATAAATTACAATCAATAAATATCAAATTCCGTCATTTTTATCTGCAAAATCTTTCATACAGGCAAAATCCGCACAGAGTCGATCCAGGACGCGCAGCTGTGAACATGCGTTTGGTAATTTTCAAGAAAGCTGGTTAAATCGTGTTTAAGTTTCAGGCCCTTGCACAAATTTTTCAACATCGCGCCTTATTGTAGACGGACAAATGTTTGTATAAATTTGATGTAGGGCCTTCGAGTTAGAGTATGATCCAACAACCTCTGGATTGTAGTAGACATTCTCCATTCCAATTCAATAGTAATTTCAAATCTGGTATACATTATATTTCATAATGGTAACACATGTTCAAATTCATGTCCTACAATTTGTGCTTTAATCAAGAGTTTCGAATAACTTGGGTGTGTGAAATCGACCAAGATGTGCCCACATTGTTTTTGTTCCACATGCATCTTATGTATGGAGATAAACGACTCAATCTTGTATTTTGCAAGTATTTTTTTCTCAAAGTAACGTAATTGATTGATATCGCGCATGCGTAGGATACGAAAGTGTGTGGTATTCAAAGATATTGTGCGGTGGACTGGATTAGAGTGAAGAGCGATTGATTTAAATATATCGCACTGATATTTACGCGGCGTCTCCGACAAAAAAAAACATTTGCAATAATACGTAGAGACTCTGATTCTAACATGAAATCGTCATACACTACGAGGAGTGTACAATTAGATTTTTTGGATAATGGATCGAATGCGACTTGTCTTGTATGAATTTTTATCTGCTCGTGTTTCCTTACAGGAAAGTGCTCTGACCCTGAAACGACCACATCATCGAAGCTATCAATATGTTTAGTGATCAATTTTCCAATTAAGACACTCTTCCCACTAGATGAGAACCCGTTCACAAACAATCGTTCGGTATTGTTGAAGACATTCACGTCCGCATACCTAACAGTCTCCACCTTACCCAACAGGTGATACACAACTTACTATTTTTCAATGAATCTTTAATTTATATATACTTTTTCTCCTGTGCAGATGCATTCCATCAAGGATATGCTGAAGTCATGGACCCGTTTGGCAACACCAGGTAACTTGGATATTTACATCTATAAAGTCAGATCGGCTATGCCAACATCTTAAACATCAACCGATGAAGCATCAGTACGTTTTTTCCAGATCGATTTTGTCTTCGTCATTTCATTACTATTTTTATTCAACAGATCGTGTTAACAACTCGATCGGTGGTAGGCCAGACCCACCCGGAACTTTAGGGATGATAAGGTGTGTCTGACGAAAAATTTTGGACCATGTAATCAAACTATTCCATGATAGAGCAAAATAGTTTTATATTGTTTCTAATTATAAAATTTTTCATGTGCAGACCAACGCAGTACCCTCCAGCAAATTACCCGTATTAGGGCTATCCGCTGGCCAGTCATCGACCAAACTATCACGGCGATCCTAGGTACGGTAACACGAACTACTAACGTCATCCGCTGCCTGTGCATCACTGCCAGCAACGACGCAGACACATGCTTGGCACTAACAGCAACAGACTACAGAAACTGACTTTTACAAATTCGGACATGATACATTACAAAGGTTAGTGGGTACAAAAATTAGGTTACATCATTTTTATTGATTGTGTTAACATTTTCCTTCAAGAACATCTTCACAATAGGTTAAGAAGGCGTTATAGAATGATCTGTCTGGTATATTCAACGTTAGGGGCTTGTCTTCCGAGATTCGCTCAAGTTGTTTGGGTTAAGATGAAGAGTAACTGGGATCTTGGATCATGTCCAGCATGGTAACCTCTTAACTGAGAAAGCTAACCTTAAAGTAAAGACTTAGTACAATTCTAGACTTGTGTTTTTTTGTGTGTGTTTAAAAACACAAGCTATATTTCTTCCGAGTTGCACTTCAGCTCCACACTCGACGAGTCCTGTCTTATTAAAACAGTCAATTGTTCCTTCATCTTCAAAATGTTCAAGATAACTTTAAATGTTGTTTTGTGTCGTTGACACAAAATTGGCAGTCAATGAATGCAAAACTCTGGAGAGTCCGGTTATAGGTCACTGCAAGATTTCCTACTTAAATCAACTCCACTTTCGGACTTGTTGATCAATCTTGAGGAGGATGTTTACTCGACGATGCCAGTTAGAAACATTTGCTGCAGGCAGGCAAACAGGTTACAACACGTACAGCGGTTTCAATTCATTTTCGTTTTGTTTTGGTTTTGATTAAGTTTTGATGTGGTTTTGTTGACGTACATCTGGCAGCGTATGGTTAAGTTATCTGGTGGTGTATGAAAACTACTGTACAAAACGGCTAATGCCGCAGCTTAGACATTATTTGTGCTCTTGATCTTGTCTGTGACGGACATATGTTCTATTCTCGATGTAAGTACTGCCAGTTCTAACCTGTCCATTTTTTGTTATACTGTAGAGATATATTTCTGTAACTTTGTTAGTCTATTTATATTATTTTAATGACATAATTTTGTTTCAGCTTGTAGGATGAACCAAACGATATGGTGATGGCGGATAAGCTATTGTTGGAGGATGCAGGGACTGTTCGTGGCAACGGACCATACCGAAATGACGCGCTCACCTGTCCGCAACCTAGCCTCGCATGCCCTAGCGCAAGCCCGCCACCTAGCGGAAACATTGCAATATCCTTAAGCCCTAGCGCAAGCCCGCAACCCAGTGTTGCTGCTGCTGCTACCGATCCGTCTTCGGAACAACCCGGTGTTCAACCTACTGCTCCGTCTTCGGAAATACTCGGAGTTCAGCATACTGCTCCGGAACAATCCGGAGTTCAGCCTACTGCTGCGTTGGATGCTCTCTTGGCGCTATCTCCTGTTGGACAGTTCGTTACTCAGCCTACTGATGGTCCGGCTTCGTCTTCAGACCCATTCGTCGCTCAGGCTACTGATCCGATACGTGAGCCTATCTTTTACCCACCTACCTCAAAAGGAAATTTGGAAAACCATTTTGTGACTTCAAAATCTATTCCGTACACTGAACATGTCAACATATCCACACTGATAACATTAGGACGTGAGGAACTAGAAGTACACACTGAATCTAAATAAGACCAATTCCAAAGACTCTAATGCATTGTAAAGGTTATGATGAGCAAACAAGTTGAGGATGCATCTGTAGATGACAAGGACTAGGTGCTTGACACAAAGGCTATCCAGCTAACAAAAAGCACCTTGATATTGCTATCTGAGCTTATTGAGGATCTCGGGGTAGATTAACAAAATAAATCAGAAAAACACGAGCTAGAAGGTAGTGGCTGGAGCATTAATACAGTAACCAGTGCAAAGTTTGAATTCTACAAGACTGGTGTTAATGGAATAAAATGTCCTGGCGACTGTGTTCCTTGGAACAAAAACTGTCAAGGCTGGCACCACATCGTCAACGTCAGGACAAAAAACTATAATTGTGTGCTCCCTAGCCTCATCGCTCACTTCTATTTGCCTGAAAATACACACCTCTCAAATTTTAAAGAACAGTCTGAGCGTACAAAGACACATACTTCCAATTTTCAAAACTTGCATTGAACAAACCTGTTGCCTTAGAGGACATTCCAGTCATAGAAAGGAAATGTGAAGTCAACATCAGATTATATCAGCACACAAAAGAAAAGGAAGCTCATGGTTTTGTCATTATATACAGTGGCAGTTTAGAGGCTAGCGAGGAGCTCACGGTCCATCTTGTGCAAATCATAGGTGCCAACCATGTCGCGCTCATTCCTCACTTCTCTACATTTATGCATACAATTCGAAATATGAGGGTTAAAAATCACCTTTTTGTCCATTCTGTATGCAAGGCATGGATGAAAGCAAGAAAGCTGGGCCCGTTAAACTGTGTTCGTTTATTACAGGTTTGCAAAATATCAGTATGCCTAAAGAAAGCGAAATGTACCAATTTTCGGCCGTGCACGCAACAAGGAAACCTCCCGTTGTTGCTTATTACGGCTGTGAATCTGTGCTGGACCCTGAAACAGAGAGAAAAATGTAGTTAGCACACACAAATTGTGCATGTACAGATGTGCTGGACCCTAAAACAGAGAGAAAAATGTAGTTAGCGCACACAAATTGTGCATGTACAGAAAATTAAAAAGGAACGAAGTAGCTGTTTCGACTTCAGTCCCGATTGAGGAGACGGAGACACATCTTGTCAAGAATTTGTTGCTGGATTACAATGATCATATGGATACTTTGACCTTGTACCCCGAACCCGTCCTCACAAAACAAGACTTAAAACAAATTTCGAAAGCAAAACATGTGAGTGCTGCGGGGACACTTTTGGAGAAGAAGGTAAAAAAAGAGTTCGCCACCATAATCGTTACATCTAGGGTGTCTTTGGACAGAGTACTATATTGTGCTCTGTGCTTTACTTGTAATTTCAGAATCGCGGAGAAACTCAGGTTCATGCCTTGTATAGCTCACAATGTCTCAGTCTATAACATGAGATTTATATTGAGAGGATTGGACGGCACTAACTTCTCGAATATCCGCGTATTACCGAAACAGTCAGACAATAGGTTCAGCATCTCCGTCTCCTTGAACGATGCGTCAAGTTCATCGACTCCTACTCCTCTCTCAACTCAAGTTTAGATAGTCTTGCCAAAAAAACTTAGAGACAGTGGTCATGACATGCCGCTCCTGAAATCTCATTTCACAAGTCTCGGCTACAATGACAAGGTTCTAGACCTTGCTACTTGAAAGGGACATTTCTGCTACAAAGCCATCACATCGCATTCTGTGCTTGACTAAACAGACATCCCATCGCAACAAGTCTTATACAGTCAACTTCGAGGTAAAGGAATATCGGACTCTGATTATGCTGAAGTGATTGAAATGTGGCAGGCAGCCAACTGCAAGACACTACGTGATTAAATGATCATTTACCTGTTAATAGACACGTTGCTACTGGCAGAAGTTTTCCAAAAAATTAGGGAGACCATGACACACGACTACACCCTGGATCCCGTCCATTTTCTGAGATCCCCTGGCTTTGCAATGCATACTACCCTCTACGAAGGCAAGATGAAGCTGGAGCTGGTCAAAGATATCGATCTACTCCACTTGATTGTCAAAAATACAAAAGGCGGATTTGTGACGTTGACAAAAGGTTTTACTAAAATAAACAATCTCCGATGCAAAGGCTTTGACTCTAAACTATCTATGTCTTCAGCAGCAATGTGGGACTTTAACAGTCATTAGGGTGGATGATTCGGTGAGCCCCGTATCATTGGTGAAATCCACGAGCTCACACCCGAAGAAATTCAAGCATTCGACTTGGTAAACGCGGATTATTCTGGCGAGTACACGTACATTGTCTGTATCGATGCCCAAGTCAGCGACAAAGTTGCATGGAAAACAGTCGAGCTGCCACTACTACTTCATCACAAAGAAGTCATTTTGGACGATGTTCCGCCTTCCACAAAAAATCTCTTGGCAGGCTCGGAACATCTCAAAAATAGAAAACGAGCAGATCGTAAGCTGGTTGCCAGTCATCTACCTCAAACTGACTACCTCGTGGCCCTGGAACTTCTTAAAGTACTCCACAGGCAAGGACTGGAAGTCACCAAGGTTCATCAAATTTTTCGAATCAAACAGGGACCTGTTTCAAATTCTTCATTATGAAAAATATACAAAAACGTCAATAGTCTACGAACTCCTATGTTAAGTCCCTATATAAGCTTTTATCAAGCAGTATATATGGGAAGCTTTTTTTTCAATCCGCTCAACAAAAGTCTTGAGGCAAAGGTCGTGTGAACAGTCAACGAGTTCCGAAAACACGCTGTCAACCCCTCCCTGAAAAACTGCCACGCCATCGGCCCAGAAACAATCATCATGATCCTAAAGCAAAAAAAAAGTGTCCGTATGGTTTACACACTCCAAGTTGGATTCTACCTGCTTGAGAAGGCTAAAGCAAAAGTCTACAGCTCCTTACATGACACTCTGAAACCCAAATACGGTGACAACGTCTCGCTCATCTACTCTGGCACAGACTCGTTGCAGGTGCGGCCGACATAGAGACAAAAATACGTGAACCTCCCCTGGCTGATTACCTGGACTTCTCCAACTACCCCAAAAATCATCCCTTGTACGATGAATCGAAGAAAGGACAGCTGGGGCTACTGAAAAGTGAAACAGCAAACGACTACCCGAGTGAAATCATTTGCTTCCAACCAAAGTGTTACTGTATGTTACTCGAGTCGGACGCCTCAAAATCAGCTGCTAAGGGTGTCAATTACCAGACACAAGTCAAAATCAGACATGAACAATACAGAGACATCCATAACCCGAAAACATACACACACTTTGAGACCATACACAACATTCGCTCACAAGCATGCACTATTAGAAATTGCCGCGGTAAGTTTGAAAATAAGCGCTACTATGTTGATGTTTGCTCAACTCTTGCTTCTGTGCATCCAGATATTCCCAAAAAATCCATTGAAGTTGAACCTACCGTCACTAAAAAGAGAAAGCGATGTGTCTTGGATGATGATGTCGATGTAAACTTGGATTTAACTTGGAAGAGACGTAAGCCTGTAGAAGCCGTATTTGGCGAGTATACTCGGTACAAAAGTACATCCACGTCTTCAGGTTTTATTCTATAAATGTTCCTAATATGTAAATATTCCTAAGATGTTGTAAGTATGAACATATGTAAATAAATAAATAAACTTGAACATATATGTTTCATTGTCCAACTAGTTAGAGTATATATTGATGTCAACAAGCGGTTTGTTGTCAGTATGACGTAGGACCCAGTGCAAGATGCAGGTACCGGAGGACTTTTTTGTCTAGGTCTCATCGCTACGCAGTAGCCAATTGTACCAAAACAACACATCTTCAAGTTTTACTAACAACATTTATCCAGGAATACAGCTACAGGGAGAGTTGAGCGTAGGACTTGTAGAAGTATTCTATAATGACTGGTTCAGGATAAAAAAGCACGATGAACAGTTCAACAGTGTATTCTACTTAGACTATTTTATTGATAAAGATGAAATAGTCGGGCATGAAACTGCTTTGTTTGTTCCTAGCTTAAATATCTCGGGCAATACATTGGAAGAACACATCTCCGAGATAGAAATCAATATCAGAAAGAGTCTGTTAAGGAAACGAATGCTTGGAGATGAAGGAAAATTGTTTGAATACGAAAGTGCCACACAACGCATAAAGTTCGATGCCTTTATCGTCCAAAACAGATCGCAATTCAAATATACTGAAGCTACGGTGAATTGGTACTTTGTTGGAGATAAATCTGCTGATTTAATGGGTGGAGCGATGTGTGAATATAATGTCAACGGCGGTGCCGTTGGCGAATAAATGTCCTTTGGGAACGATAATGTACGCTACATGAACGTTTACTCAGATATCGTTTCACACAGTTTATATTCGACAAGCAAGTCGATATTATTGATGGTATTCCAAGTATTAAATCTGATTCATTTACGCATGCACATGTCATGTATAAAAAATTTCAGCGTAGTCATATTGATTCCATTTCCATCGATCTACGAGATGGTGTTGGCGACATTATCCCGTACAAGGATGGTGGATCGAGCCTATGCGTATTGCATTTTAAAAGGAACTAGAGCCATATTAAGATAACGTTAAATATAAATAAGGTCATTCGGTAACTAGCAATCATGAGGGTGGTATATGCATATCCGTCCTATAAACAATACGAAACTTTATTCGCGAAACGTGACAAAATACGCGGTGGAATTTCACATGATATTGACAGATTCACAAGTCCGATATCCTACCAGTGGGGTAGCGGTTTCTTCTCAACCATAGCCAGTCGTGTAAGACGT
The DNA here is from genome assembly GCA_016164225.1 of Gammarus roeselii. Classification (NCBI taxonomy): domain Eukaryota; kingdom Metazoa; phylum Arthropoda; class Malacostraca; order Amphipoda; family Gammaridae; genus Gammarus; species Gammarus roeselii. Next base: position 11,165 of record SDVV010000596.1, read on the forward strand.
ACATTGCCTTTTCTAAGAAAAACTGTACTGCCTGCAGCTGCCGATATGGCTCGAAACATGACACACGATTACTCGGAACAGAAAGATATGCTAAAATCAAACAAGGAACATGGGATTGCTACAATCAAGAATGTTGTAAAAAAAAAGCCATGATTGGAGGCAAGGTTGCAGGAAAAGTAGCAAAAAACGTAAATCAAAGAAGAACCGTAGAAGAAAGATAAAGCCGTGTCGTCCATTATTTAATTACTAATAAATACCACTGTCCATGCGCCATTAACGTTAGTTTTGGGTGAGGTTCCATACCGACAACATGATTGACGGATCATCTCTCAACATGACAGTGTTAGAAGCCCCAACGCAAAACTATGAAATTGGCGTGATTGATGTTTCCCTCCGTCAACAATAAATATTTAATTGAATAAAGTATCGAGTCCAAATTTAAAAGAAATTATCTAAGTACAAACAGCAGCCTGTATGATGGTAAAATTGATTTTTCATCTCGTGTTCCAAAGTCACTCTCTATTCCTAAATGGTGTTCAGTTTGAAGGGAACAGTTATACAGGACTACTTAATAATCTCAACACCTATACATCCATGAAAAGCTCCGATCTAAACAATAGAGGGTTGAATGGGTTGAAAAACCCATTCCAGATACCATCGTCGCAACGAATTTTGCTAATCAAAACGAAAATGAGGTTTCGATTCAAAAAAGTGGAGGTCATGGTATACATATGATGGGACCACTAAACTTTGATGTAGCCGGTAGCAATAGTTATCTATTGGATGATGTCAGCGTAAATATAAGATTGGAGCTGGCGAAACCAAGTAGCGTTCATCCAACTCATGACAATGATGAATACATCTATTTAGTTGACTCATGCAAATTATGGTGTAAAATGGTTATACCATACCCTACAGCTTTGCTCACTCTATATAAAGCACTCACAAAAAACAATGATTTGTTGAATATATGTATGATCGACCTATTGTCAAATCATTCGTATTTCCTATAGTTCAAAGCTCCATCTCCATTGATTCCCCCTTCAACGGGGCTGATCCACATAAATTAGCCGTATTTTTCATTGATCAAGCGGCACATAACGGAGCATATGTTCGCAATCCAAATTACTTCCAGCATAACGATATCACAAACGTTATCGTCGATGTAAACGAAAACTGCGTTACCAACATCAGATCATCGTTCCCAGAAAGTACGCCCAAGCATACCATCAAACACTTACGGCTCCAAGGACGCGTAACCGCTCTCATCTCATAACATGACAAAAAAAAATCCTACAGGAAGAACTATGTTTGTTATGGATACAAGGCTAACCGGCTCTGAAGATATCATAAACCTAGAAAAAGAGCAAACATACGTATAACAGTGAACTTTGAAAATCCACCCACTACGAATAAGATCTTGTTCCTGGTAGGTTATACGCTCGGTGTCATCCAAATAAATTCGGCAAGGAGGGTATTCCCTAACTATCTAAAGTAACCATGGATAATAATCGAATTGACATTATATCCAAGAGCGATCCAATTATGAAACGCGCCTATATAGAGTGTTTTGCTGAAAACAATGCCCATGCATGCAATGAACAGCTACATAATTGTAAACAGCGAAAGCGATCCTAATGAAATGTGTCATTGGATCATAATATTCAAACCGATGACAAACACTACTTTTTTGATTCGCATGAGTTTATTCCAAAAATATATAGAGGAAATATAGCATCGTATTAAAATACTCATGCAAAAGATACAACTTGCACTATAGAAACCAATCCAAAGTGATCAATCCTTGGTTTGTGGAGCTTACTGCCTCTACTTTGCGTATTATCTATGTCAAAATATACCCGTCAAGCAAATAATAGAGCGGTTTTCCAACAGCAAACGACGTAGAAATGATACCAAGGTTGAAAAATTCAACATGAACGTGTCCGGAAATTAACATTCGTGCAAGCAGAATATATGTGGGGTTTCAACCTCTGATACTGCATGTAAATTATTATGTAACCGTTAGATTCATTATCAATAAAATTATCTTATAAATGTATGTTATTATAATCCCTAATCACTCGGAGGACTAGCAATAAAATTGAAGATATGCAACATGACATGCAATGAATTGCAATACAGTATGCCTAGTTTTGAAAATGCGATAAAAATACCAGAGGTAACCTATATGTAAATATATGTGAAATGAAACTATTTATATAATCTATTAACATATAAATGTCATATGAATAATCCGAAAGCTGTATGTCCGTCCTTCAGAATGAATCACCCGTTAGCCGGAGGACACTCGTCAGCCACCCTACCGAATGCTCCGGTCAACACTGAAATGTTATGTGCTAGTTCCCGTAGACCGAAAAAAATCATCGTTCAGACGCACGAGTAACTACTTTCATGTAATCTTATTATTGTTAAAGATTTTGAGGGCTTGTTAATTTTTGTTGACGACTCTACCTTGGTCCACAAAATTTTGGTCAAGACGAAGAAGCTGGGAGACCATATCCTCCTGATTTCTCAAACGATAAATTCGTCGACAGGAGCAATGTACACAAAATCAAATCCAGAATCTGTTCACTTTCAGGGCAATGACATTGATGAGTCCAAATAGCAGTATCGTTTACAAAAGGGCACAAATAGCCATTTGGAACAACTAACACGGCATAGGTTTAACATATCTGGTAACATTCTGACGTCTCACTCTGGCGTCACACCCTAGTCACACCCTGGTCTCATGAAGCCATGGGAGACAAATCGTACGTCCAAACGTTCACACACAAGCGTCCATTGATTTCGAATATTCAGTGCCATGATCGATTGTGATCCGCTTCGCCTTGTGTTGCCTGGAAGCACTTGGCATTAAATCTGAACCTGCACAACAGCTTGGGGATTTCCCAGGGTGGTGGGGTCGTACGGGAAACAAGTTTCTCTTCCTATTGTGGGAGAAATCACTTTGGCGGCTCATGACAACGTAATTCCAGCTTTCTCTTCATATCGTAGGATACATTTTACATACGATCGATTATTTACAACGATCGGACTTTTTTTATGTTTCCGTCTGCTGACTAGTGATTTTTTTAAGATTTTGAATCATGATTACTTCTGTGATCCTAAGAACTCCCACCACAACTCCTGAGAGTGGCCCTCTTTGCTAATTTTAATGCACGATCAACCAACAGAGTGTAGATGTCTTTGCAGATGTTGAGCAGAATGGAGAATTTAATCATAGAATCCCCCAACGCAGCTTGCGATTGCGACTCTTCCCTGATTTTGAAGTATAACTTAGCGTGTGGCATTCGAATATCTCTTCTCAGCTGCTTAGAATTCAACCCTAGAATCTGTCTTTTCAGCCATTATCAAGCTCTTCTTATTTGTGACTCTTCTCTAATTTTGAAGTATGACATGGTAAATAACCCTCGAAGCCCTCCATTCAGCTGTTGAGTGTAGCATTCATTGCTATTTTAAAGCATGAATGGGTATGGGGAGTTACCTGGCATTGCGGGCTGCTGAGTGCATCGTTATGACTGAGTATGTAACTCTAAAATCTCTCTCCTCAGCTGCTGAGTGTGACTGTTGGCCTGGTACGGGGCAGTGCTACCGAATTTTTTAGGTCCAGAAGACAGGATCCACGCCACCACATGAGACAACATCCTGTGGAGTCCTTCTCTCATGGAGCTGAAAAACTAAGGTAAATAAGAATTGATTACTCCAGCTGTCCAGGTATCCTGTGCAACAGGAACAATTACCATTAGGAATACATTATTAACTCTGTAGATATACTTCTAGCTAATACCTATAAGAAATCCGTCGGTTCTGTAATGAGAAAGGTGACATTGAATTTTAAATCAAATAATTATCTTGTCAACTTTCTAAGACATTTACTGATCGTTCTTCATTCATTGTAGTTCGTTGAATATACGAATTAGAAGAATACAAATATCTATTTTGCGCGTTTCAGGATAATTCAGAACAATAATTAGTGCAGGGATGACGATGGAGAACCTCCCCTTATAAATTCAGCTTTTACTCAAACAATGCAAGTGTCGTGGTGAGCACTGCACTGGTCAATGATAATCGACCACTTTATTAAATCAAACTATGCATGTGCCGTGGTTAGCACTGCACTGGCCAATGATAATCGACCACTGTATTAAATCAAACCTTGCAAGTGCCGTGGTAAGCACAGTCCTGGCCAAGAATAAACGACCACTTTATTAAATCAAACTGTCGAAGTGCCGTAGTGAGCACAGTCCTGGCCAAGGATAATCGACCACTTTATTATATCCAACTAGCCAAGTGCTGTGGTAAGCAAAGCACTGGCCAATGATAATCGACCACTTTATTAAATCAAACTAAGCAAGTGCCGTGGTAAGCGCAGCATTGGCTAATGACAATCGACCACTTTATTAAATCAAACCATGCAAGTGCCGTGGTAAGCACAGTCCTGGCCAAGGATAATCGACCACTTTATTAAATGAAACTATGCAAGTGCCGTGGTAGGCACAGGACTGGCCAAGAATAATCATAAACGCTATTCAATCTACAGCAGGTGATATAACAGGAAGTCGATCACTTATTATATCGTCCCTTGCATAGCTATTGAAAGAGAATTGTATTATTTAGGTTAACTTCATCGACTAGGGATAGTTAGGGTTTCATTAATTGCAGGAGCGTAGGACGACGGACACCCTTTTCCTCTCCATTGAGGCCGTAAAAAACGATGGTATACATGACGTACCTCTTAAAATAGGTTTTATAACTCTCCATTGAATAAAAAAGGGAAATCGCTCTCCCTTTTCATTTGCGGAAATTTTGGATACGTTTCTAGGTATGAAGAAAACTCTGATGTCTCGTGAGTTGATGCAAGTAATTGTGTAACACTCGATAATAATACCAATCGAGCAATGTCTCGATTTCTCCGATCTCTTTCAACGCCATATGACGCTCAGACACGAACTGCAGACCACTCTTGTTATTCAAAACGGAAATGATATATTTCACTCTTTCCTTTCACACTTTCACAACATCAATAAGTCGTGCACCTCATCACCTTTTCTTTCAAGAAATGTTTCCCGTCTCCATAGTTTACTGCCACTTTGAAGAAAACTTTTGAAAATCATCATCATCTACTTTCTGACTCCCGTTCCCTTTCTTCCCTTCTTCTGTGGAGTGAATAATATAATCTACTCGCCACCAAGTGAAATTTCAGCTCTTGTCTGCACCTACTTTTCCCGGACTCGAATGTGTGTGTCCACGGAAGGATAAGGTGCTCATCCGCGATATATGTGACGTCTCCCCGCGGTAACGCGAAGTTTTTTCTCGCTAAACATTTGGTTTTGCAGTGTAAGCAGATATCCACCGGCGAAATGAGATGTTGAGGCCTCATTTACACTTTAAGCAGTTTTCAAGATCTGGAGAACGATCTACGAAATTGAACAAACACTATGTTTAGAACCTTTCATGATATATACCATGAAATTATTTTCTTCTTTAAATTCATCATTGAATTCACCCATAGTTCTGTAGAATTACCCCCAGCCCATCTCATTTGTATTAGATCGCATACACTTCATTATTCTAGTCGGGATTCTTCTTCAAATTATTTCTTCTGGAAGAGTAACTTTCCCTTCACATTTTTCTCGTTAAATGTTTTATTGTGCGTTCCAGCTACTATTTATGGCTAAAGCCATGATTTATTCATAGGGGGATTTTAGCTGGAAAAACTTTAAGGCACACCGCACTTTTATTTATACCTTACAAAGGCGTACTTCCCAGCAGGACGCTGTTTGTGTCATAGTAGGATCAAAGGAGCAAGATTTATTTCCAGTAATAATATTCCCGTACGAAATTTAAAAAAAAATGTTACTGTAAAAAAGTTGTAATTACCAAAAAAAAACAGTGTACCCCATAGACCTAGCACAGTTTGTCGAGATTTGCTGTCCATTTCTTTTGTTACGTGTCCAAAATCATCCGCTCAGAATGCAGTGGATTACGGAACTGGATGATCTCCCAAGAAGAATAAACGATTCGAAGAACTCCCATTCATCCTTGAGCACCGCACGATGAAGTTCTTAAAGGAGTCAATTTCATGAACGTCACATTGTTATAATCGAGAAGCCACAGACATTATAGTTTTAATTTTTTTTAAGTTTTGGGAAGCAGACGATGTGTCTCAATTCGACGATTTTTAGGCCACCAAAACATAATCCATTCGTAGGCTTCATGTGACTGTTACCACAATTGGCCTTGTCAATGGTGATAAAATGCGATCTCAGAAATTAATGTTGCTATCAGTTCAACTGAATTATAGATTGATTGGACGACATTGCCTTTGAAAAAGAGATTCATCAATTTATGATCTTTTTTTTCTGTATATTCAAAATGTATTAGGATACAGATATGCTAATAGACTCCCCTTGTAAATGCTATTAAATATGTGCAGAATGTATTTGGATACAGAAATGCAAATAAAAGACTCCCTTGGTAACTTTATTAAATATATGCAGAATGTATTTGGATGCAGAAACGCTAATACAAGTCTCCCTTGGTAACTGTTATTAAATATTTTCAGAATGTTTTTAGATATAGGAATGCTAATACAAGTCTCCCTTGGTAACTGTTATTAAATATTTTCAGAATGTTTTTGGATACAGGAATGCTAATAAAGAAGAGCATTGGTAAATTGTGCTAATAAAGAAGAGCATTGGTAAATTGTGCTAATAAAGAAGAGCATTGGTAAATTGTGCTAATAAAGAAGAGCATTGGTAAATTGTGCTAATAAAGAAGAGCATTGGTAAATTGATTTACGGTAATCCAGAGTGATTCTGACTAACAGCCACGGAGATGCGTGGCTCTTTCCTGACCCAACAGATGGCGCCACGCCGTCCCTAGCCATCGCTAATGAGCAGCACTTTCCTGACACAACAGATGGCGCCACGCCGTCCCTAGCCATCGCTAATGAGCAGCACTTTCCTGACCCAACAGATGGCGCCACGCCGTTCCTAGCCATCGCTAATGAGCAGCACTTTCCTGACCCAACAGATGGCGCCACGCCGTCCCTAGCCATCGCTAATGAGCAGCACTTTCCTGACGCAACAGATGGCGACACGCCGTCCCTAGCCATCGCTAATGAGCAGCACTTTCCTGACGCAACAGATGGCGCCACGCCGTCCCTAGCCATCGCTAATGAGCAATGAAGGTCACCTGTGCATAATAACATTTTTTTGTCTAAAGGCGCTTATGTGCTGGCCAATAACAGTTGAAGAGGCTGACCAGAAAGTCTTACTCTGGGTCAGATAGCCTCGAACCTACGACCTTCCGCTTCCAATGGAAGTGTTTTGTGATGACAGGTTATCCGTTACACGCATCGAATCGCTTGTCTTAAATTATTGAACTCTTGCCTGATACCGAGGCGTTTTCTTAACATTTATGTGGAGGAGCGAATGAAATTCGGTACACTTCTTTATCATGATATATGCCAGCTTCCTGAAGTTCAATTTATGGAAATGATTCGGCAGTGATTTGCCATTCGTCTAATTAAATTCGCTTCTGGACAGCAGTGGACGAAAAGACGTTAAGATTAAAAATCCAATCGATAAGTAAACGATGCTTTTCCAATGCCTATGTTATCGTGCATTGAAGGAGGAAGCCATTCCGGTCACTCCTGCCTCACTTGCCATGCAGGGTGGTTGACCTTGTGAATCTACAATGGGCAGTTACCCAACGAGACGATGTATACAGAGGGCATGCTAAACGAACAACTTGAGTGCATAGATATGCAGCATACTGCTACACACCTCACCTATCATGGCCACTGTTGAAGACAGTCATCATCCTCTTTGGTATACCGTTATAAAATCCAGATTTCTTCCACACGGCGGTTCGTTCACTTCTCTTATTCTGAAAGCGTGCTGCCATACCTCACAGTTCGTGGATGAAGGGCCACAGTTCACGGGACATCTCAGGGTCATGAGACTCCAGTTCAGGAACGAAGGTCACCAGTACAGCTCACCTAGGCAAGAATGAAGGTCACCAGTACACCTCACCTAGTCAAGAATAAAGGTCACCAGTACACCTCACCTAGTCAAGAATGAAGGTCACCAGTACACCTCACCTAGTCAAGAATGAAGGTCACCAGTACACCTCACCTAGTCAAGAATGAAGGTCACCAGTACAGCTCACCTAGGCAAGAATGAAGGTCACCAGTACACCTCACCTAGTCAAGAATGAAGGTCACCAGTACACCTCACCTAGGCAAGAATGAAGGTCACCAGTACACCTCACCTAGTCAAGAATCTAGACTTCAGCCCGCACAACAACACCCACACATGAATCAAATTCTACCAGGAATCTTTGATGGCAGGACAGCCATCACCCGAGAATCGCCGATTGCTTCTTCCAAGAATTCTCACCAGACAGTCTCATCAAGGGTTGCCAGCCACATCAAGAAAGGGCTGTCGAACAGCAGCCTGATCAAGAGCAAGCTCGCATTATCCGATATCCAAACGTTTAGCTGGTTTCCAAGTCTTCAATTTGCAGTTACCAAAGAAAACAATGAATACAAAGGAGGCTACACAAACAATTCACATCAAGAAGAAACGATATGCATGCACAAACACATAGACTAGGGCAAGAAATTATGATCAAGTTCACATCTATAGCTAATAACGAGCAGTTGCGGTACTGGAAAGCACAGCTAATAACGATCAGTTGCGGTACTGGAAAGCACAGCTAATAACGATCAGTTGCGGTACTGGAAAGCACAGCTAATAACGATCAGTTGCGGTACTGGAAAGCACAGCTAATAACGATCAGTTGCGGTACTGGAAAGCACAGCTAATAACGATCAGTTGCGGTACTGGAAAGCACAGCTAATAACGAGAAATTACGATACTGCAAAGCACAGCTAATAACGAGCAGTTGCGGTACTGGAAAGCACAGCTAATAACGATCAGTTGCGGTACTGGAAAGCACAGCTAATAACGATCAGTTGCGGTACTGGAAAGCACAGCTAACAACGATCAGTTGCGGTACTGGAAAGCACAGCTAATAACGATCAGTTGCGGTACTGGAAAGCACAGCTAACAACGATAAGTTGCGGTACTGAAAAGCACAGCTTTTGTACGGTGTCAAGGACAAGTTCATTTCCTAATGATTTTACTTCCACTGTAATTTAATCAACGGCGATTTGAAGATGGTGATGATTATGACTGGTGATGAATAGAATTTGATTATCTCTATATTTGACTTTTCTCATATATTGACTTGTCCTTCTTTTATAGAGTCGTCCTTCCTATCTTGGCTTGCAGCTCTATTGACTTTATTCGATGATACAATTTATGAAATTAATATTTGTATTCATGAATGCAATCTTTCATATCAGTATCAGTGGCTATCAACAAGATGTACACTCAGAAGTGTACTCTTACTGCCGTAACTATTGGACTGATTTATGCAACTGAAAATAATTGTTTTCTTAACCATCAGCAAAGTTGTTTAGTTATTTGAAACGAATTGCAGGTTCACTGTCGTCGGTCTACTGGTGGATGGACGATAGTCCATCCTCAATCCACCTGATGATAATTCACCCTCTATTTTTATTTATGATGTGACAAAACCATGCAAATTTTGAACGAGTTGAACACAAAAATGTTCTACGTTATTAACTGACATATGATCGGGCCTAAGGTAGCTACAGAAACTACAGACATTCTATTTCAAAATTTACTATCCATTAAATTACTATTCATTAATAATACTTTCTCCCATTACTTGGTCCGGTTTGGGAATTACAGTGAATAAATGCTTCCTCCTATTACTTCGTCATCTTTTGCCCATTTACTAATAATAATTACATCTCCCATTACTTTTTCAGCTTTTGCCCACTAACGATAATAAATACTTCCTTCCATTACTTTGTGGCTAATTGCTGTAAATTAATACATCCTCCCATTGTTTTGTCCGGGTTGGCAATTTACTGTAATTAACACACTCCCATTACTTTGTGTGTTCACAGTTATATTGTTAACACATATGATTACAGTACCGTCCACAGCTATGCATGTTCTCTACCTCCTCCCCGGTAGGTCCGGGGCGATTGGCCTCCTGCTGGGTGATACCCCCATCCTGGACTATCTGCGCTGGACTGACCCCACCTGTTCTCTGAGGGTGGCTCCTTGGAGTGATCTTGCCCCATGGGATGACCCCGCCCCAGACACCTACGCCGTCGCCATGCCCCGAGGGTTCCCCTTTAAAGTACGCCACGCGTCAGGGCATGAACGGAGGCCGAGGCCTCCCGCCTGGTCGCTGCTGTGCAGTATGCAGTATCCTGACCATTTCTTTCATTACTTTGTCCTATTTCCACACGAAAGGTTTAGGAATATGCATGCAGATACATTATTAGTCAGCCGAACCATGCGTGTAGGAGAGGGGGGTACGAGGGTTAGGAGTTGGGAGAGGGAATATGAAGTGGAAAGATATTATAGTATAATATAGTGAAGTAGAAGGCCTGAGACGAGCTGAAGAGTCCATTCTAGCAGTACTTATTAATAGAAATCGTATTACAACTAGCCCAACCGTGATGTGGTGCCCATGTCACTCATGAGCTGCCGGCCGCTGAAGGCTCAATGAAGGTTGAGGCTACCTTCTGCGGCAATAGACCTTCCGCCACATTTTAATAGTAGTCTCCTAGTGTTTGTTGAAGCAGTATTTATAGATGTTGACGTTATTACTATTAACGACATCATGTGGTAAACGGTTGCAAATTGTTGCTATCTTGATTGGGAATAAGCATTCCAGTAACTGATGTTCTGAATGGTTTTATCTACAATGATTGACAATTATTCCTAATCTTTGGATTATAATCTCAATCAAAGAGGCCCTCAGAGCCAGCTTTACTAAACCCATCTAAGTCAATGAAGGTATCTATCAGCTGGCCTCCAAGTCTTACTTATTCAAGTGGGATCAGATTCAGTTCGCCGAGTCGTGGCGGGTATGTTTTATTTCGCAGTTCCTAAATAATTTTTGTTGATCGGTGCAGAACCCGTTCCCTATTGTTAATATCCACTCTTTGCTGAGGAGGCCAATGTTATACTGCAAATTCTAGTTGGGCCCTGACAAAATGTGCAAAACTAATTTGGTCCCCACAAGGAAGGGACGATTCCTAACTGAAACGTGGTCAGCACCGTTCTAACTTGGATCGGTGCTTCGGGTTTGAAGAACCGTTGGAGTATGAATGTAAAGTAGCAAAATAAAACACGTAAACAATTCATGATGAATTTGTAGCTTGATTATAATTTGTTTGCTATTCATTTTAATCGAATTAAATTTTAATTTGCAAGTTTTACTTACCAGCTTTTGAAGAAACAAATGCATGGGAATTTGAGTTTGTTGTTCATATACAGTTGTTGACAATATTCAATGCATAACCTTTCACGAATTTCATTTCCTCTCTTTACATTCTACTGCTTGGTCCACTCACCAATTTATTGGAAAAGAAGAGAGCGGGAAAAAATTAAAGTAGGAATATTTATGATGTCATTACCGAATATATAATGACCTAGTAATATCTGGTCAGAATATTATAACATTGTGTTGAGACGACAAGGGGGCGGACGAGGAGTGTGAACGAACTGCAATGTGTTGTGAGCACTACATAAATTGACCGTCGAATGGCACTTGTAGAGTGAGCACTGCTTGCTGAACCAACTGCAATGTGTAGTAAGCACTGCAGTTATTTGAAATTAACAGCTTAGGGACTGGAAAAACGAAATTAGTATATTCAAAATGATTCGACAAATGCATTCCTCGAAAAGGACGTTCATGATACCGAATTGTCGAGAATTAAATGACAGCAATAATAACTGTGGAGATTTACACACAGTGAGGAAGAAAGAGTACCGAACTAAATTAATTACAGATTATCTAGTACGTGCGGTACTGTTTCATTAACTGTTAGGTTCGATACTATTTCATTAACTGTTTGGCGCGATACTGATTCATTAACTGTTAGGCGCTATACTGTTTCATTAACTGTTAGGCGCGATACTGTTTCATTAACTGTTCGGCGCGATACTGTTTCATTAACTGTTAGGCGCGATACTGATTCATTAACTGTTCGGCGCGATACTGTTTCATTAACTGTTAGGCGCGATACTGTTTCATTAACTGTTAGGCGCGATACTGTTTCATTATCTGTTAGGCGCGATACTGTTTCATTAACTGTTAGGCGCGATACTGTTTCATTAACTGTTAGGCGTGATACTGTTTCATTAACTGTTAGGCGCGATACTGTTTCATTATCTGTTAGGCGCGATACTGTTTCATTAACTGTTCGGCGCGATACTGTTTCATTAACTGTTAGGCGCGATACTGTTTCATTAACTGTTAATCGCGATACTGTTTCATTATCTGTTAGGCGCGATACTGTTTTTGTTAACTGTTAGGCGCGATACATTATCGCTAACTGATAGTTGCAATACTGAATCTAAATATATTTCCAAATACTTTGCCTGAACCTCTGGCCCCAGGATCGGACGAAGTGACTGGATCAGATCGCTGATAATATAGTTTGCGAAACGATGGAGGGTCATAGACGACCAACCGGTCCGTCTGGCCTAATACGCCCTTAACTTTTAAGTGTGGGCCCATCAAGCTTACCGTGGGAGCAGGCGAGCAAGGGGGGCGGACATAAACGCTGAGGCCAGGGTCTTTTTATAGAGCGCGCTTAGCCTTGGTTCTTCTTAGTTATTCGTGTTCTGTATGAGCGCGGCGCTTAGTCTTGGTTCTTCTTAGTTATTCGTGTTCTGTATGAGCGCGGCGCTTAGTCTTGGTTCTTCTTAGTTATTCGTGTTCTGTATGAGCGCGGCGCTTAGTCTTGGTTCTTCTTAGTTATTCGTGTTCTGTATGAGCGCGGCGCTTAGTCTTGGTTCTTCTTAGTTATTCGTGTTCTGTATGAGCGCGGCGCTTAGTCTTGGTTCTTCTTAGTTATTCGTGTTCTGTATGAGCGCGGCGCTTAGTCTTGGTTCTTCTTAGTTATTCGTGTTCTGTATGAGCGCGGCGCTTAGTCTTGGTTCTTCTTAGTTATTCGTGTTCTGTATGAGCGCGGCGCTTAGTCTTGGTTCTTCTTAGTTATTCGTGTTCTGTATGAGCGCGGCGCTTAGTCTTGGTTCTTCTTAGTTATTCGTGTTCTGTATGAGCGCGGCGCTTAGTCTTGGTTCTTCTTAGTTATTCGTGTTCTGTATGAGCGCGGCGCTTAGTCTTGGTTCTTCTTAGTTATTCGTGTTCTGTATGAGCGCGGAAGAAAGAGAATTGGACTTGGTTGAATATGATCGCAAGATCGGACAATTTCGAATGAGTGAAGGAAGTCACAAACGTAAGTGGAGTGATGGGAAAAGTCACTTTGATTGAAATGCACAAGAAAAGATGTTAGCTACATGAGAAACACGGTTTAATGGATGAACAAACCGTATTAATTGCAAAAAAATATTGTGATGTGTTAATGGCGGTCAAACGTGAATGATCCGACTTGAATTCGTCATGAATGTTCTGTAACGGTAATTGAATAGCTACTCTCTTATGTGAACAGCTTCCAGAACCACTGCAGCTGTCACACAACTGTTCTAAAATGGGCGAGACAAATCCAGAAGTATCAATAGTTCTGTTTATAAGCTTGGTATATTTTATCTGGACTAAAACTGTTCTTCCTCCACGACTCCACTCAAAATCCATCTACCAATAGACTGCGGTTCCTTCCCCAAGCAAGTAACGACTACAAGACAGAGCTCGAATTTATTCCCGAATGCACATACACATCATGGATTTTGTTTAGGTCAAAAGGGCCTTTCAAAAGAACTTCAAGTCTCTAGGTTGTGAGTGAATTCAGTCTTTTTTTTACCTTACGAGCCTGACTGCATTGACAAAGTTACTATTTTAACAACACTACGGGCTGAGTTGGGAAGAAACGTAGGAAGTGAAGGGGTCGATGAAAGAAGAAAGCGGGTTTATTCGAGAAGCAAATAACAGGATTTAACCGGATAGATCAAATCAGGATTAAAATTTCAAGAATGTTAACTAGTGTGGAAGGAGAAGTTTATTCTACAGTTAATGTGAAAGTTCTGGGATGGTTCGGTCACGTAAAGATCTCTGAACTATTAACCAAACTGTAGCCGTTGACGATAATATGTAAAATATGTTGAATAATTATTAGTGGAAACAGCCGTGATTCTCTTTGCGTCCGTCAGTTGACTGTCTATCCGTTTCTCTCTGTCTCTCGTACTTGCTTCTCGTCGCCTCCCGTCTTTGCTTCGTGTCGTATTCCGTCCTTGCTCCTCCCTACCGTCCATACCTGTCATCCTCCTTTCATGATTTCATCTTCCGTCTATGCCTGTCATCTTCAGTTCATGCATGTCGTCTTCCGCGGGACACTGTTTCAGTAAACTACCCCCTTAAAGTAAGCTCTACTGGCGTCAGCTCTTCGTCGTGTGTCAAGCGCTCATGATCGAAAAATACCTGAACCTTCATGCAGCACAATTTTCACTCTAACACATTTCCTGATGTTTAACCTTGTTTCTAGTGTCATCATTTCTCCCATGAGCAGCATGACACACTGCTAGAAGATGACTGCAGCATTCATTTTTGGAGTAGACCAAATCAGGGAGTGTCCCATCGTCTCTATTATAATGCTGTTGCTTCATCTCGCACATTTTCCTGCCGTCTCCCTTCCATCCCCTCATCTCCGGGCGTTGCCTCCCGTCAAGAACGCATGCTTCTTCTGTGTAACGAATTCAATCGTTTCAGTAGTCTTATTGAAGTTGTGAGCAAGCACTCCTTATCTATTCTTGTCCCGTAGCTATGACGAGCATAAATGGCGTTTTGCTGAGGCCTCCTAAAGGTACTAGCCTGATCATTGTTATATTGTTACTTCACACTTGTGAGAAAACGACACCAATCCTAGAAGCGGAAAGTGGATTTACACATTAAAAATGTAATGGAAAATTGTAATTACCTTCTCCGATAGGTCGCATTCACTCGCCCAAGTGACGTCACAGCCAGAAATGCTCAGGTCAGAATACCAATAGAAAGGAGGCTGTCGCGTTGCTCAATGCTTTGTATCCGTGATACTTTGAGGAACGTTGTGAGATTTGTATGTTGACTAGGTTCTAGTAAAGGCCATGACAGACAGATGGACGACGCACCTACTCGCTGTTTCTATTGGTATGTTTGAATAATCCAATGGAAATTGAAAAGATGCCGTGTTGCGATCTTAAACCGTAAAAAGCCCCATTGCAGGTAGCCCTTTATTGCTGACACAGCACCTGCTGTATTATTGCGTGATTCGATTTTTTTCTTCCAGCGACGCTCGTAATTTGTGTCCGTGCATTCAATAGCACAAACGACGAACGATTGACGCGCTGTTGTTAACTGCGTGGATTATTTGAGATAATTTATGGATTTTCGGTTACTTACTTCGTCAGATTCCTATACTAGTAACAGCATAGCCTATAACAAATAAATTATCGTAATCCTTGGCATGCATTGATAACTGAAAAAATATTTCAAGGTTTCTTACGGAATAGATGAAAAGAAAGTATTTGACCCTACATACACGGAATTTACTTTTCACCCAACCCGCAAGAATTTCGATAAAAAATAGACGGAAATGGAGCGTGTGCCGAGGAAATTGAGCTCTGGTCCTGAGACCTTTGGCTGATATTTACCGAAGACGAGGTCTCCGGTGACACTTTAAGACTTCAGGAAGCGATGTATCAAATCCCAGAAGACCTGACCAGAAATCACTGTCGAAATCCGTCTAGATAAACTTTCTTCGTGAAACTTAAATTACAGCACGATTACTTATTTATTTCTCATGTGAACCTATTTCCCAGGTATTGATCTGTGAAATTGGTTACTGCTTGGATGGGCCATGGCTTCAATATGTGACTACACAGAAAACATTCTTCCATGCCAAAATTAGCTCTCTAGCTGTCTTGCAATAGGCTGAGCTGCAAACGTGCGGATGAGGTCTAATTCCTAGTGTTGTGTAGGTCCTTGAAAGAAATCTTGCCTTTATCACAAATAATGCAACAGACTTGCTTCTTGGCTGTAGCTACAGCGGCCTCTAGTCCCTGTTTTATGGCCACGTTGGGTGCGTGGTCACATTAGTTGTGTGAAAGTTACTTATGGACTACCGAAAACTTATCCATATCTACTTTGCCCTTTCCCTTAGATCGTTATATTATTTCAACTTAATTTCATCCAACTTAGGCGTCACTAAACCAGCCCTCCCGCCTATCCACGAAGTGTCAAAGACACCCAACTCCTGCCCTCTCTTTATTAGTCTCCCATTTAACCTATCTCTTCGCTAGACCCTCCTTTCTTTGAGACTTCATCATCCTCAAATCCTCTTAGCTCTCACGTTGTTCGCTTAGTCCCGGTGATCCAACTACGCTGACTGAAATAAGCTCGGGATAACAAACCTCTGATTCTGGGATTGTTTTTTGCAGACATTTAATGAATAATGATTTCTGGATGGGGTGACATTTCGTGTAACATTTGAGGTTTATGGTTTAAAACTTGTGCTTTGTTATCGAACACCATGCAGACGATGAAAAATTCGGAAAATTGTTTTTCTGGTAGGGACACGTACATAAGTGTCAATTTGGAAACAAGTTAGTGCCTTATGGAGTTGATTCAATAAAAAAAAATAAACAGCTTGTTTAATGAGAAAAATAGGATTCTACGTAAGAAACATAGATCACGAAAAATCAGTATTTTTTCCCTTCCAGGGAGCTTTGGATGAAGCGTTGTCACGGTACCAATCGACCGGTTTTCTGGATGCACTAAAGAACAAGTGGTACGATGACCTGCTATGCTACACCATTGCTTCCGACAGGTATCGCCCTCAGGTATGTTAGATTCTGGTATGATTTGTGTTTTTTTGGAATGCAAGGCATATAGAGAGGAATTTCGTGGAAAACATGTGTTCACCCAAATTTTTGGTACACTGAGATATATGAAGATATATGTATACATAGTACGTACTGCATTTATCAGTTACACGGCTCTGGGAGAATTGAGGCTCAAATCAGTCACCTTTCCTATTCTATCGTATCCACGTGAACCATGCAAATCCATAAGAAAAACTTTCCATAGCAACCACGTAGGCTTTGAAACATTCGGAAACATCGCAGGTATATGCGCAGAATGATCATAATTCCCTAATGTATCCATCAAATCTCAATGTAAGTAATAGTATTTTACAGGCTGCAAGTGATAATTTACGAGTACATTTTGAATACATGACTATTGCGGTGCACAAATGTCGCCAATCAGATGAAGTTGTTTTCCGAAATATGTTACAAATTATTTCAAAACGATTCCCATCAGAGATGGAAGAGTCAGATTTCATGAATTATTTCCTGGAATACAAATCAATATGATTATTAAAGGGATCACAAGCTACAATTCAAAGTAGCAGAGGAAAAAAGCAAGTGGGCCTACATTAGGGATATCGTACCCTGGGCACACGTCTGCTCCTACAACCAAGTCTAATGAGACTGGTCAATAGTACTCAATTATCTCTATTTTTGAATGTTCGTCACTAACGGTTGGTATTAAAAACAGCGGAAGGTTGATCAGATCTTTCAATTTATGAGAGCATTTGAGATCCCATCAGCACGACCAGTCGCCTACAAAGGTGGATAATAAAAGTGAATAGAATTTGAAAAACGTTTCAAGAATTCAGGTTTTTGAGAGTGAAATATTGAACTGGTTTGATCAAATCATTTGGATTGATCGTGAGTTCAATTCCGCTCGTCATGGACACTTCTGATATCGGGAGATATCTTTTTACTCATGTATGGGAACTTTTAATACCAAAAATTAATTGATTTTCTGATTAAATTTATATTGAAATAAATTATAGTCGACTGATAGTATAAAGAACAGCAAAAAAAGCCTGTGAGGGTCTGAAAAGTTTATTCTAGTATTAATTCAAGTTTTCAGCTTTAATTGCCCAGCCAAGATGTACGAGGGCTGCCAGCTGCTTCAAGGCTTCAGCAGAAGTTGTTGCCTCCCTCTTTCTTACTTCACAGAAAGAGGGGAAAGTGTCTCTGTGCTTGTCACAGTGGTTTGTGAGAGTGTTGAGAGTATTGACACTGTAACTATTTACCACATCATGTAGTAAATGGTTCCAAGTTGTCAGTATTTTGATTGGAAAGTCGCTTTTGGCAACTGATGTTCTGGAGTTTCAACTGCAGTTTTCGTCCTTAATATCCATTTCTTTGATATTAAACTCTACCGAAGAGTCATTAGGCACTCGTATAAACATTACAAATGTTCCAGGTTTCTGAGAGCTGCAATCTAGGTCCTCGTTTTCCACTGAAAGCAGCTCAAGTTTTTCCCTTGTTGGAAAGTCTTCATTGTTTATTTTAACTAGCATCACATCATTTGGGTATTACACGTTTCGACAGGTCTCATGTTCAATGGATTTCCTCTCCAACTTGTCTCTCCTTTTCAACGCATCTCCTTCCCAACGAGTCGCCTTTTCAGCGTGTCGCGTTTTATAGCGTGTTTAATTTTCAAGGGGCCTTCTGTGTACCGTGTCTCTCGTTCACCGCGGCTCATGTTTGCCATGCGTCTCCTGTTTGACATGCGTCTCCTGTTTGCCATGCGTCTCCTGTTTACCATGCGTCTCCTGTTTGCCATGCGTCCACTGTTTGCCATGCGTCTCCTGTTTGCCATGCGTCCCCTGTTTGCCATGCGTCTCCTGTTTGCCATGCGTCTCCTGTTTGCCATGCGTCTCCTGTTTGGCGTGTCTCCTGTTTGTCGTATCTCCTGTTTGTCGTATCTCCTGTTTGCCGTGTCTCCTGTTTTCCGTGTCTCCTATTTGCCGTGTCTTCTGTTTGCCGTGTCTCCTGTTTGCCGTGTCTCCTGTTTGCCGTGTCTCCTGTTTGCCGTGTCTCCTGTTTGCCGTGTCTCCTGTTTGCCGTGTCTCCTGTTTGCCGTGTCTCCTGTTTGCCGTGTCTCCTGTTTGTCGTGTCTCCTGTTTGCTGTGTCTCCTGTTTGCCGTGTCTCCTGTTTGCCGTGTCTCCTGTTTGCCGTGTCTCCTGTTTGCCGTGTCTCCTGTTTGCCGTGTCTCCTGTTTGCCGTGTCTCCTGTTTACCGTGTCTCCTGTTTGCCGTGCCTTCCGTTTATTGCGTCTCTCGTTTATTGCGTCTCTCGTTTATTGCGTCTCTCGTTTATTGCGTCTCTCGTTTATTGCGTCTCTCGTTTATTGCGTCTCTC